>VWZK01016481.1:638730-652419 GCA_013396935.1 Baryphthengus martii | reverse complement strand
GAACGCCCTCAGCCCCACCGCCCTAATGGTCCCAGCGGCCCCCGAGCCCCCGCCGGACCTGGAGCTGTTCCTGCCACTGGGGTCCATGCCCGAAAAGGTGGTCGTGGTGGTCATGGCGGCAGCGGCGAAGGAGATGGACGCAGAGGAACGGGCTCCGTTGAGAGGCCGGCGGGGAACGATGGTCCCGAGAGCGGAGCAGCCCCCCCCAGCACCACCGAGACCCACTGCTGCCGCCGGTGACAACTGCAGCCACCGCCCGCACCGGCCGCGCTCTTTATATCCGCCGCAAGGGCCGCCCCCCGGCGGTGTTATCATTGGACGGTTCAACCCCAGCCCCGAGCTCGTATTCGACCGCGCCCCGCCACTCTGCCCTTTGGCCCGCCTCACCGTCTATTCTGAGGCGCCTGGCCTCATCCGTAGAAGCTCATTGGTGAAGCAATACGTCTGCTCTGCGGTGATTGGCTGTGCCCGGGCGGCGGCGCCTTTTGTTGATGATTGGCAGGGGGCCTGTCGCTCACACCAGCTGAGCTATGATTGGCTGAGCCACGCATGAGGCGAGACAAAAGTCTGGGCGCCGCTCACCGAGTGCTAGGATCCCGGCGAGGCGCGGAGGCCGCGTCACCGCCCCCAAGCCAGCGGCCTTCCTCCACATGCCCTCCTCCCTGCCTACGCAGCCACCTCTGAGAACAACCACCTCAAGGACCACTGGGCCACCAACGTCCATCCCAGGCCACCCCACTTGGCCACCCCAGCTGCCCCACAGCACTTCATGGTGCAACACCAAAGCACGCGATGAACAATCCAGAGGCCGTGGAGGTGCAGGACATGTCTGCACAGGGCTGCTGTGGTGGCAAGAGTTGGCGCCAATGAAGACAGAGGGACAAGCAGCAGCCTGCAGAGACATACGGGGCTGGTGTGAAATGCTGTCACTTTAGAAGACATGGTTGGATAAAACAATGAGCAGTTATCAGGATTCTGGAGCAGTGGGTTATTCCATTAAAATGAGCCAAGTCTCAGAACATCTACGGTTGGTGGAGTATGAAGCCCATCAACACAGCTCACCTCTGGCTTAAATGCATGAGGCCACAAGCTTCTGTGATGTGTATCTTCCACCAAGTGCAGCATAAAACTCATGGCACATAACTGACCAGATGTTGGCTGTTGACCTGTCTGTCAAATCCACCTTTGATTTGGTGACTGGGAGCTTCCCGAACTCTCTGCGACTTTTAGACACACCAATGCTTCCTTGATCACAACTTTTACTCCAAAATTGACCCATCAGGACTTCCCAGTGCAAATGTTATTCTAGTTAGCACTTGCATTAAGGAGGTAGAATGAGGAAAGAAACCCTCCAGCTGTTCTATCCATCCCTCCCAGTTTGCACTAACAACCACCCCCTGGGTACCTCCAAAGCACTTTTCTCCAGATTTTTTTTTCTTTTTGGTCTGAAAAACACAAGCTTTGCTCGTGCTACTTCACTCTACATACAACATGAGGTGTCAAGTATCTGAATTATCACCAGCCTTAGTATTAACAGCTCAGGCAAGAGCTGAACTGATAAAACACTACAAACAGGACCACAGTATTTTTTTTTTCTAATCTAGGATCTGTAAAACCTGGGTTTTTTTAAAAAAACAACAAAACCCCAACCACTACTTAGGTCCCCAGGGAATTCTCTGTTGCATCACAACTTTCTAGAGGTAGATTAAAGGGAAATGTTAAGTAACATGACACATTTGTTTTAATTCTATTATCCCTTAGGCTTGGGCATTAAGAAGTCAAATACCTACTCAGATATAGGTTAAGCATCTGCTCTCCTGGGAACTTTCAAAAGTATTTTGTCATCTAAATGCTTTTTATTCAAGCCCACAGGATTTGACTCTTAAATTTGTACCCCTGAGACATACAGAGCCATTTTTTAAAGTCAAGACGAAGAAAAACCCGTTTGTTCCCTCTGACAAAGCTAGTTTTAACACGCAGCTTTAAAATTCTAAACCTTTGCTGCTTCCAAGGGACCCCACCGATCTCTTCGACAGCCCTGACGGCAGGACAGGCTTTAAAGAAGAGCCGCTTTGCTGACTGTTTACCCCTAACAAGATGAAGGGATTTATGAAGCCAGCTACAGAAAACGGGCTTTCGACCCTTCTCAGAATGATGACATTTGACCAGAATAATTCTCAGCAGCTGTTTGAAAAACTCACGACACCAAACAATTCCACCTGTTGTTGAAATCCAACCGGCAATGAATGCAAAAAGCATCTGGAAGCCTGAACAAGACTCCCGGAAATGCAAAGGTTAGGGAAGGAGAGATACCATTGGTTTGAGGAAAGCCTCAGCTTGGTCATCCTCCCGTGACTAGGGGTCTCTCCTTCACACCCATCTCTGCTACAGCAGACGCTGTCGTTGCCAAAAGCTGTGAAAGCTGCTCTGGTGCCCCTCTACATCTTCAAGTAAAGTTCCTACCAGTAAGTTAGCATGAGAAGGAGGCCTGAAACACATCGAGACTCCTCTAAAAGCTGCAAAGATGTAGTTCTGAAGATCAAAGGCAGCGCAGCGGAGGCACGCTGCTGTTGTTGTCTGGGCATCCAGCATTACCAAACCTGTACTCTGCTGTTCCTCAGTAGAAAAGACAAGAAGCGTCACTGGAAGGGGAAGTCAGTGTCCTGACAGAGTCCTCAAAGAGCCCCTTTCATACCACTTTTGTCAGAGTTTGCTTAAACTGTGAAGTTCTCTTAATCAAGTGATCGTCCAAGAGCCCTTGCAAGGCACCAGATGGGCTTTAATGAGATCGATGGACTGGATGCTAAAAAGGGGGAGTCTAGGCCACCAAAACCAGCCCAAGATGCATCAAAAGATGTCCTTTGTGTCCATGTTCCCCTGGACAATATTCCTTTCCTAAGGAGAAACAATCTATTTGTTATTTATTTGGGCTTACACAACCTCAGTCTCTGCTCAGTGCTCCAAAGTCATCCTCCTACCAGGACTGTCAATACCTACAGCTCCTCTCGTAGTCCCCATTCCCACTGCAGCTCCTCGCCAACTCCTACACTTCTGTTGCCCTTCTACCTACAATGTCCATCCCCGTTACGTCCATCCCCGTACAACGACCCCCACTCTCTGGGATCTCTGCCGACAGCGAGCCACTTCTTCCATAGCACCACCAGCCCTCCCTCAGCCCTCCTGCACAAACTGAAACTCTTCAGGGATAGGGGAAAACTCTTCCCCTCTGAGGGACTCAAGCCATCCTAAGAAACACCATCTTATCAACTCCCAGCATCTCCATGTTAGTCAGACCATGAGTCCCATGCGAAGAAACCAGGAAACCTGCGTAATGAAGTATCTCGAAGGCCAATCAAAAAGTGAAAACAGGGATTAAAATCCAGTCTTTCATCTCCTCTTTATCCTCACTCTCCTACCTCCTAAGCGCCAGAGAGAAGTACTGTACTACCAATTAATTCTGACACTAAGTACAAAAAAGCAAGATAAATGAGAGGATTAAATTATTCACTATCAGAACACATTCTGTTTGGCAACCAGTTAACAGCCAGAATGAACAAACCTCAATAACCCTGAGAATGGAATGTATTAATTACAATGGTAATATAATTAAGAATAATTCCAGTTATTTATATTCAATTGTCTTTTAGGACTCCACAACAGTCCATCACACCAGCTGATACAAGGGCACCGAGAAGAGCCCACAGTCTAGAACTAATAAAAATTCTTCCATTTATCGTTCACTTTCAATGTAATAGATGATGATCAAAGCAGTATCTAGTTTTTCATTTTTAGCTTTGACAACAAATTGCTAGACCTTAGACATTCAATTCTTTCCAACTGGCTGAAGCACAGAGCGTGTTCCTTCTCGGAGCCAGTCACATTATACCCTTTCATTAATGTTGCAGCAAGTGCCACAACAGAAGCAGCATCCCACAGACAAAACGACAGCACTTAGGCTACACTGGCTGACTCAGAAGGAATGAAGTGAAGATACCAGAAAGAAATATTCTTGCAAGAAAATCATCTCACTTTGACCACAACCTTTGCAGAGACGCTCCATCTGTTTTGATATCATGGTTATCTTGAAGCAGCAATTATCTTAGCGCTACCCCAGGGATTGTTCTTTGTTGGGAACACCTCCCTGTGCCAGTACAACAATATCTCTCACGTTACAACTGGGAGTATTTCTTTACACTCTTGGCAGTTCAGTGTGCTCCATTTCAGGCGAACCTTGCGCTCCCAGAACTCCTTCTGAACCAGCAGCTCAGGCCGCTTCATATTGACCCTTACAAGAGCCCTACTAAATGGGTACGTCCCCATTGTGCAGATAAACTCTGGTACCGATCTTCAGAGGTTAACCAAGAGTCCTACCAAAACCAGCTATGCTTTCGATCTGTCATTATCCCCCCGGTATGTGAATAAAAATATTTGGACTTGGGATGTCCGAAACAAGTAATTTTGGTTACATCTGTTTAAACAACTGGTGGTATCCATTTCCACCACTGAAACCCCCTGAGAGCCTAAGGACCCAGCACATGCTAAAGGCAAGGTCTCACCACCCGCAAGAACTCGCTATTGCATCCAGTTACGATTTACTCCGTTCTTTTTCATTTAAAACCCACGAGAGGAATATTAACTAAATTGCACGGCAATCACTTTAGAACACGATTTGAAAATTGTGGGTAATAACATAATTCGCCCAAGCTCCTGAAAGAAACCCAGCTGTTTAGCAAACATGAAAAACTCACCTCCCAGCTAGTGTGACAAGACCTCTGTGCCCAGTTTCCCTTTATCCGCTGACACGTGGGCCTCTACTAGTCCATTAGGCTACCAGCACAAACACAAGAACTGTTAAACACCAAGTCAGACCAAACAGCAAAGTGGATAATAATTTGATCCAAATTGTCTATATCCTTGAAGTTCACACCACTTCTGAATCATCTCCCCTAGCAGTAGCTTTCATGGTGAAGACGAAGTCACAGCAAACACCACTTAGGTCCCAGCAAAAGGAATCAACAGGTACATTCTGTAGCAGCAGAGGAGCAGTACTGACAAGCAACAAGTTGTCTCATAAGGAGAATACTTGCAAGACCATGCAAGAAAAGTTCTAAAAAACCCAGTTTTTAAAGAAATAAGTTAGTGTTTCTTTTTTGCTGCGTACACAACCGCGTATCACAACCTGCCAGGCCACTTAAGAGCTTACTAGACTAAAGGCAAATTAAATGTTTGAGGCTCTTAAGAAACAAAGTCACTTAAGATCTTTGAGAGTTTCTTGATTTTTATCTGATCGTGGAAACACCTCTCAGAAAAGACCATTTAACCAGTCTGACTGCAGTCAAACAGAAACACTGTTCAGCACCTTAGAGGAAGTGGGATCAACGCCTCACCATTTTTTTGATAGCCTGTTGCTAAATACTAGAGAAAATTTCAATTTATGCTGAATTAAGGCATACTTCCAAAGCTGCCACACTAAGTCAAAGGTACAAAAGCCTCTGGTTTTCATTTTTTGCACAGGGAAATTCTGGCAAGCTAATCAAAATCCATGTTAAATGGTCTCGTTTTATTAATGGAACTTCATGTTACAAAAATCCTGCATGTTCAGTTCATGACAGACGAAGTACCGCTCTAGTAATTCAGGAGATTAAGACATTGTTTTTAAAGCAGGCTCTTCAGTACCTGTCACTTGACTTATATTGCCTCGGGAAGGCAAAAATAGTAGGCAAGATACAACAGGGAGTTTTGAGCTTCACAGTCTTAAGCTGAGCTGAAAAAAAATGGTATTGAAGGAGACCTCACCCTTTCCTCAGAAACTAAAGCAAGTCCAAACATCTTTTTTGGCCAAAGAAGATCAAGACAGCTTTCTCCTGGGAAAAGTCCTGGCATGACATCAAGTCGAAAGAATTTTACACACTGTTATCAGAAGTCTAGCCAGGTTGAAAGCCAGAGATTCTAAAGCCAAGGAAGAACATACTCCACATTTAACCTAGGAAAGGTGTTGTAATCTATTCCCCTCCATCATCCTTCATTTCAAAGGTTTTTGCAGGCCTTTGTGGGTTTGGATATGAAAACATGTTGACAAAAGGGAATTCTAACCTTGCAGTACCCACACTTTACAAGATACGTACCAGAGTAAGAAATGATCTGTTCAGCAGAATTTCCTAGAATTAAAACAACGGTGTAGTTGACATCCTTCGGCTCCACAGTCAAAAGCAACGGCAAAACCAGATGCTATTTTTCTTATAGCTACGTTAGATGCAATTAATGTCCTATCAAACCTGTTAAAATCACGACAGAAGTCAAACAGATCATTGTCCATCAGCTAAAGGAACAGACCCATCATTTTGCCGACAAGCTGAATAATTTCCAGACCCAGCAGGCCCAGGTCTAGCATGTAATCATCACTTCTAAAATTAACTATTACAAAACCTACCACCAAAAAGTGAGCTCTGATAACAGGCTAATACCTGAAAGAGCATTAACTTACTGCAAATGCTACAAGATACGAGAACGTTCCTAGGACATCAGAAAACATTTCAGGGCTGTTGAGTAGCCAGGCATATAATCCTTTCATGACTGTCTGTGGATTTCACCGCAACCTCTGAACTTCCCCATGAGAAAACTCAACAGCCTGGTGGAAAAAACTCAGGAGAAGTATCACTGTCACTATATCCCTTCAGCCCTTCGAGCCTTTCCCCTTCTCCAAGCAGGAATACCCCAATGGTAAAGCAGAACTTAGAATCTCCACCACCATAGCTGAATGCACCCAAATCACAACTCAATGTTTTATTTTTGCTTTACGTTTCCAAGCATCTCCCATTTGATACCACGGCAAACTGAATGCTTATCAAAATGATTTGCTCTTTTTAACTTAAATGTTTACATCAAAAAGCATTCCAATACAGTTTTAAGTAAGATACTGTCACAATATTGACATTTCTATTAAAGCCTGACAAAGAGCTCAACCCAAAGGCATTAGTAAGTAGTTCAGTGTTTTGCAGTTTGCCTAATCAAACATTTTTTTTGCTTAGCAGAACATACACACACACACAAAACAAAACAAATCAAAAGAAGACAGAACTGATTTCTTTTTCCAATTCAGCTACTGACTGAGAGGTCTCAAGGAACCCTTTCACTTCCAACAGTCTTCTAACTGTAAAAGGGGAATTATGCTTACTTACCCCACAGAGTTGAGAATTGAGAAGCATAAAGTGCTGCAGAGAAAGAAATACAAGTGCTGAATAGTATTACTCCACAGAAAAATAAAAGAAAACTGGTTATTTTAAACAAGAAGTTTATTTAAACAACAAGACGCTTTACTTGAAGGGAAAACTATCTAGGATTTTTTTTTTTTTTTTTTTAGAGTAATTTATCCCTACTTAGACAGAGATTGCTCTACATGTAACAGCTACGTACAAAAAAGTTATAAAATTGTCCTTGGTTTTACAATGATAAAAGAAAAAACATTGAAATTATCCAATCAAACAAGGTATGCAAGGTTTTTGTTTTTCAACAGTGAGAGCAAAATAACTTACTGGAATATAAAGATAAAAGTAGAAGGAGCATGCCACTAATGGAGAAAGGGGCATTTTCACAGAACCAGTTTGTTTTCCCTCCCCATCTCCATTAAATGTTGATCAAAACATACCATTGGCCATTTAGTTAAAAAAAATATGCATTATGTCTGTGCACATACACCAGTTACTTTATGTACAATAGAAGGAATAGGAAAAAAAAAAATCAGAGAGAGAAGAGAGAAAACTATACTGCAGTAGTCAGGATGTGGCTGAACCAAGTCTCATTTTTCTAATTGTGGATGTGTTGCCTGTGGGAGCACAGTTCTGGAGAGGAAAGTAGCAGGTTCTTTTTTTGTGTGTTTGTTTGGTTTTTTTTTAGTAAACTCCTCCTGTTTGCTGCTGGAACACATCAATTGTATCTTCATCCTCCATTTCCAACTATAGCAGAAAAGAGAAAAAAGGCTTTCAGCTCTTCTCAGGTATCTGCCAGAGGTGAGGTCGTTGGTACATTTCCTATCTTCATGTTTACTTTTTACGCAACTTAACCCAACCAGCCCCCCTTCCCACCCCTCACCCCCCCACACCATCATCACGTTGTACATTTAACCTATCTCACCATAACTCAAAAGCCAAAAAAAAAATGACATGGAAAATAAGAATGCCAGTGGATAGCTGCTGCCCTAGAAGGAATTCTAGCGTATAACTTCACTGTGACTCCTATGGAAAATGTGAGCATTCATAATGTTTAAATTCTGTTGCCTGCTTTGCCATTTTATCTTTCTTCTATGTACTCCCTCAGTCTACCTTAGAACATTGCCACAACTCCACTCTGTTGCTGTCCCAATGTGCCAATGACTTCAGCTACAGCACTAAAAGCGGGCTATACCCAAGGCTCCCAGCCCAACTAGGCAGTAAAATCAAGCATCAACCAGCACAAAAAGCGAAAAAACACTTTTCATGGTTAATGATGCCACAAGCTGTCAGTGAGGAACAGCAATACTTCATTAATAGAAGTCTCTTTTCTCACCATAATTTTTACAGTTGATATTCCTGGGACGTTACTTGTTACCCACTGACAAAATCTGTATCAAGGCTGAAGGAGTTGCTATAACTAATGTGAGTTATAGTCCTAAAGTCTCAATTTCTGCTCCAGGAAAACAAACTAGTCTATGGCATTTGCCGCAGCTATAAATAGACTGATCCTCAGCTTCAGCGTAACATGGATGGAGAGAAAAGCACCCTGTTGCCTCAATTATCCATATCCCAAGTTAAGAAATTGTATAGATAATGTCCATTAGAGATACATTCTTTGGAGCAACAGCTTGGCAACTACAGATCTACCACAAACCTTCTAAAAACAAGAGTCTCTTATTTCATAACAAGCGGTTCTGAAGAGAATATAAAACTGTATCACTTGGACAGGCTGATTAAACAGAGCTACGTGGAGTAGTAGAGAATAATACTTGAGTCACAGTGAACCCTTCGGTTCTTGGAATGGCCTTCACTTTAACCAGTTACAGACAGCCCAAACTTCACAGTATTTGTTAATGTTATGCTGCTGAAACAGAGCTTCAGATTACAATTAACAAAAAATAACTTTTCTATTACAACTGCAGGTTTGCCTATAGGATCTCTGATAACATCCTGGTGAGCTTTTATAGAAAAATAAAGCCACGGCTTCAGGAAAAACTCAATTCTTGACTTACCAAGTCTTATCTCACCTGAGAGCCGTGACGCCAAAGGGACAGTTTTACGAGACTCACCATCTGTACACTGTCCTTTGCTTTCTTCTTTGATTAGTACAGTGATACAGACTTATTCAAAAGACTACGTTTTAGATTCCGCTTCCAATAATTCTAAACCAGTTATACCGAAATAATGGCAAAAAAATGCCAGGTTCTGTCACTAATATATACAGTTACACAAGTATTTCATGTGAAACAACCATCCACTCCTGCAGCCAATTTCAAGCACAGCCCTTCAGTCTTGCTGCTGTTGTTTACCTGTGCGGGTGTGTCTGTTTCATTAATTGGCTGCCCATCGAACCGGAATCTGATTTGCCTCATTGACAACCCCTGGACAAAGAGAAGTAACACAAAAGGAAGTAAATCTGGTGTAAAAGTACTCCCTGGTTTTCTCTTGAATTTATCACTGGAATTGCAGCACGATCACTAAAAGCCACCATTCATAACACACGATACAGTTTTCATATCCCCCTTACGCGTTAACTTTGAGGCATTTCACTACAAATCCTTGCAATCTGTTTTGTATTAAAAATTGCGTTGTGTCCAATAACTAAGAAAGCAACAGTGCCCCCACTGACTGCAAATTAAAATAAAGCAATTTCTAGCACACAGTTCTTACCCCAAAGGCCAGGATTTTTATAGTGCTTTTTAGTAATAAATCATTTAAAAATTAGAGCAAACATTTTGGGTACTGAATGTCAAACAGTAATGTTCAATAGTCCTTTTTAATTGTCCCCAAAAGCGAAGGGTTTTTAAAGTCCTATTTCCAGAAATGGAACCACCAACTGTTAGTCTGCAGCACCAGAGCAGGCAATCCTAACTTTTTGACCTTGAGTTCCTATTAACAAGAAATCAATGGATCAAAGTTGTCCCACGCACAGCTGGAACTTTTTCTTTTTTTAAAAAAGGGATCTTCTACTTCCAGAAACTACTGCGTAGTATTTTGAACTGGCATTTCTACCACAATAGTCATTTTGCTGACCTCTTCCATACTCAGAAGACTAATTCTCATTCTCTCCTGAGCCAACAGATTCAAAAAGATTAGAGAGTAACAATCCCTTCTACTAATAACATAAACTTCAAATTGAAAAGGAAGTTGTGAAAGGTATTCTAGAGCACATGACGTTGTACAACCAGAACCAAACCCTCAGCACCTACTCCTTCCCCAGTTCTACCTACTCCCTCTCCAGAGTATCTAAAACCACAAGAAGTCCAGTTGATTTTGAAGTAAATCCCAGGTACTGGACAGTGCTGCTCTGGTATCTCTGAATTAGAAAAGCAGCTTTCATTTAGCCATGCAAGAGCAGTTGTTACACACAAAAAACTTAATGGAGTCATTATTTTTAAGAAACCGATTTGCCAGGAAAAATATTTTAATAAAGATTACGAGTAAACTTTTTGTTCTTTACAGCTCGCAACAAAATGCCTTCTCTAGCGTGACTAAGATTCTGCAGCGTTCACTCAGAACATCATCTTGTCTAAGACAACCATGTGGCCAAGTGTCATGGCAGCAACACATTTTCACAAAGCAACATTTGGTTTGAGCTGTTTTCTCCAACACTTTGTTTCTTAAAATATGTATTTTCTATTCCAAGTGTTGTTTTGTTGGGGTTTTTTTGTTTTGTTTTATGTTTTTTTCTCCAGGTTCCCGACAACTTTATGAGCTGGATAAATGCCAGTTTAAAACATACTGAAAAACCATACCTTGGTGAGATCTGCATCCACAAAAGGTTAAATATATTTCATGGATGAATTTTTTTTCCCCAATTACAATAATGACAAATAGTCTTCATACTCTAAACTTACTGAAAGTTTAGTTACTTCCATTGTAGGTCTACTATGTGTGATACATCATTTTCCACTCTTTAAAGCTGTTAAATTCTCCACTATATGCAGCTTCCAACTATCAAAAATTAAATCTAAAGTCCACAATTTAAGGATTTTGAGATTAGGTACACTCAGATAAGAACATGAATAAAATCTAAATTTTAGAGACACACAGAACAAATGCTTATAAACAAAGTTTGAGAAGTAAGCACCCAAGAAAAAAAAAAAATTAAAGACAAGTCCATTTCCACAGAAATATTCTTTGGATATCTACTAGCTTAAAATTGAAAATCATGAAAAAATGTCTCCCATTCTAAAGATTTTTTCCTTTCCAATTAACACCTTGGGTTTCTTGTTGGTTTGAGGGCTTTTTTTTTAAGCAGATTAGAAATTTAGGTGAAAAGTTTTAAAATCTCACTTTTGTTTGTATCCAAGTAACTGAATTATGAATGTTACTTCTAAAAATCGTCTTTCCCAGGACTTTACAATTAACCAATCCTCAAACTCCCAGAAAGACAGATATAAACATAATATAACAGGAATTCACAAGACAGAGGTAGGAAAAATTAGCTCACAGACTTAAACACTCACTGATTTATCCCCAGAACATTCACAGAAGAACATATCCACATGTTCAATATGAGCCAATTCTCCCTGTCTTTATTCGTATCACACTCCTATTGCAGCAAAGTGTAAACTGAAGAGGTTTCACCAGTCTCTATGTGAATTAAGAGTTTGTTTTTCTTAGTGGTGAAAGAGTTACCTCAATATTTTATACTGATTTTACTGTATTTGACAGTGTCACTGAGTATTTGTGTTTAAAAAAACCCACCCAAACCCTTCCCCAATTCCAAACACTTTTGTAGAGATGGAATTTTTTAAAGGCAAATATTCATTAAAAAATCATGGACAGCAGAGACAAAATTTTCCTCATCAAAAGCTTCAGAAGAAAGTGTTAAATTCACTACTCTTGTACCGGTGGTTTTAAAACTTGGAACAGCCCTCTGCAACCTCCTAGGTTGGCTGCAGTCACCACTACACTAGCAAAATACATTTTTTTTGTCCCTAGGATTAGTTTGACAACTAGGCCACGGTGAGAAAACAAAGCTCACCATTAAATGCACCAACTCCTTCTCAGGCTAGACATTAGATACCTTTAAATCCTAGAATACTCACTGATATTCTCTCATCTCAGTACAGCACTACTAAGCTGATAAATCCAGAAGTCTATGACCAGAACGAGAAGTTACTCAGTTGTAAAAATACCTCAGATGATCACTCAGCTCTCTATCCTAAATTCATACCACAGGTTTCTAACCCACCCTTTTCATACCGGCATTTTTGAGAAGTAGAGCAACAGTTGCCTCCCAACGGCCTACACCCATAATACAGATTTCACAAAGATAACAACAGATCTTTACCCCTTTGCTGTCACAACTCCATCAGTCCTCTCTACAACAGGTCCTAAGAACAATACACTTTCCACAACACAATTAGTTTCTGTTAAGTCTTTATAATTCTGCACATTTACACACTTTTAAGACTTTACTGTCTCTATAATGCAGATCACCCCTCCCCTAGACACTGGTTCTGCTACGACCACACAAGAACCGTACCTGTCGTTCACAATAGGCTTTCATTAGTTTACTAAGTGGTGTATGCCTCTTAATCTTAAACTGCACCACAGACCCATCTTGCCCTGCCACCTTGAGATTAATGTGGTCATTGTTTTCAGTCTTCACTCCTTCCTGTTGAGGAAATAAAAGAAAAAAACACTTTTAAAAAAAGGTACGAAACAAGAAGTTAACATTTTACCAAAGTGCAACAGGTCATTAAGGAGGAGGAAATAAAGATATTGTAGCTGTTTACCAACTTGAAACTTTGAATTGGGAAATAAAGGTCAATACTTTTTATTTCCAAATAATAAAAAAAAAAAAGCCAAACACACAAAACCTCAAATCCTACTAATATTAGTCGTCATTCTTCAGATCGGTTAATAAGCAAAGTAGCAGTTAAGACTTATCAGCTCAGTTGTTTTACAACAAATTAAAAAAAAAAATATTTGTATCAAGGGCATGATAACATGCAACAGTACAGCTCCCAATTAAAGCAATAAAGTTAGTTATGTTATAATCACGCTCTCAACTACCAGCAAGTCTGTCTTGTTGCATCTCAAAACTTTTTCCTATCGGTTCAGTTACTTCTGAAGAAGACTCTGAAGTACTTTAAAGGGCTGTATTTGAAAATGTGACAAAATCTAAAAGGAACCAAGACTTCTCCTTCAGAAAACGTTTCAGAAAAAAACTCTCCTAAATAATCAGCCCAATCCTCTCTCTTCCATCAGAAGCCACGGGCAGAAACGGCAGAGAACCAACTTTCGACTCTGTTGCTCGTGCTCTGCTCCAGAGTACCACAGCAGAGGCGAAGAGAAGGCTCAACGCTCCCCAGCCTTCAGGCAGCCCCGGCTCCTGAGGTGCCCCAGCTGCATTTTCATCATTGTTTTCTTTAGGAGAAGCTACCGGAGGCCGGAGAAGCGGCGAAGGCGGCGGGTGGCCCGGGCCGGGGTGCAGGTCCCCGCCATGTGACAGACGCCCCGAACGCCG
>VWZK01016481.1:577019-631491 GCA_013396935.1 Baryphthengus martii | reverse complement strand
AGAGGTGGGTCCCCGTCCCGCGGCGAGGCCGGGCCGGGCCGGGCGCCGGTACCGGGGGCGCTGACGGACTGTGGTGTTGCAGGCACCGGCGAGGGAGCGCCGAGCACCTCCCGCGTCTTCGTGGTCCGCAAGGATCAGGACATCTACATTCAGACCTTGCGGAAACTCTTCAACGAGTCGCACGGGATCTTCATCGGGCTCCAGCGGAGCGAGGAGGAGGTGGCGGGGAAGTCGCGGAAGGCGCAGTGAGTGGATGGGCGCGGGAGGGTGGGAAACAGCCGCCGTCTGCTCCTTCTCCAGCCAGGCACATGCTACTGACTTTTAAGTGCCTCCGATGAGGTGAATACCATTGACCAGGCTGCTTAGAGCTGCTGTCATCATAGAATGGTTTTGGTTGGAAGAGACCTTTAAAATCATCAAGTCCAACCATTAACCCAGCACTGCCGGGTCACCACTAAACCATGTCCCTCAGCACCACATCTACACGGCTTCTCAATCCCTCCAGGGATGGGGACCACTTCACTGGGCAGCCTGGGCCAGGCCTTGACAACCCTGTTGGGAAAGAAATTTTTCCTCGTGTCCAAACTAAACTTCCCCTGGCACAACTTGAGGCTGTTTCCTCTTGTCCTGCTTGTTATTTGGGAGAAGAGACCAACCTCCACTTGGCTCCAACCTCCTTTCAGGGAGTCATAGAGAATGAGAAGGTCTCTCCTGAACCTCCTTGTCTCCAGGCTGAACAACACAGGCTGCTCCTCACAAGACTTGTGATGAAAGTATTTTATTGCTATTCTTTCTCTGTGTGTCTTGCACAACCAATACACAGCATAATACCACTCAGACAAATAAGCAGCAGTGCAGGAGAAATGACTCATTTGGAGTAATTTTACAAAACAGGGCCTTGATCCTTCCAGTAGCCTTTGCCTGCGTGTAGCCGACGTGTGTACGGCTGCCATGTGCAGCCTCACTGACCCTCGCTGGCTTTGCCCCAGCGCTGGGAGTGTGGCTGCTGCTGCTGCAGAGAAACTTGCAAGGCTTTAGTGAACACCGGGCATGAGACCAACACTGAAACAGATCTCTCTAACCAAAGCCTTTTTGTGTCTGGCAGATTGGTTCAAGTGAGTAAAAACTACCGATCGGTGATGCGAGCCTGTATGGAGGACATGCATCAGGCAGCCGGTAGGTTTGTTCTCTTGCTGCAATAAAAGGAAATGCTGTTTGTGGTTATATAAGTAGCTTTTCAATTGTAAGTTACTGCAGTTACCGTCAAATAGCAAGCATAGATTTCAGTAATTACTAAGACTCCATTTCCATCCGGGAAATTTCCAAGTTGGTTTGTAAATCTAGTCAGAGATATTTTATTTTCCCACCACATTTTATCTGATTTTCTGGGGACTTGCAGTCTTCATATGTCAAGTTGCAATGTTATGGGAAACTGAGTCCAAATTAACAGCTTGCTCCCCCCCAAAAGTGGGAGATTTTACTCTTCCATCCATGCCCTTTAGCCATACTCAGATTTACACAGGATCTATTAAAAAAAGTTACCAAGTTTTATACAGAAGTTGGCTTTGCCGTGTGTGTACTCACTTAGGTCTGTGCTCGATGAGTGATCAGGTGGTGGTGTCTTTAGTTATGAGCCCCAAAAGGGCTGAGAAAGGTAAATATGTTGCTCTGACTTTCCTCATTCTTCCCTCAGTTTCAGCCCGGGACCCTGCCCTGCAGAGCCAGTACAGCACTCAGGTAACCTGCAGTAAGCTGAACAGGAATCATGGGCTGGGAAATCATCAAGGCCAACACTGTGGCTGAAAGGCATCTCCGTTTTAACTCCGGCTTAGTAGATTTGTTTTGTGACCAAGAATAAATGGGAATAAATAGTTAGCTCCTGTATTTCTAAAAGAACAAAAAGATGCACGACATCTGGACTCCCTGCCATTTCTTAAACACAGATTCAGTGTTGGAGGTGTAATGTTCTCCTGCAGTCTTAAAGCCACCTGTGGGCCAGTCCAGACTGTCTCAAACTTCACCTCTCAAACACTCAAGTTCCAATCAGCTGCATCTGAGTCTCATAGCAAGCTCTAGGTGTTCACTCTGAGCTGTCAGACACTACAAAAGTGTTATGGGAAGAGCAGGTTGCTCACAGGACTCGTGTCCTATCACCTGCACTGACGTTGCTTCGTTGGCCTTTCTTTCTTCCTTTGCTCTTTGCATTGTTAAATCTTAGAAGTGCAAAAAGGCTCAGAAGAACACTTTCTGCTCTATTTGGTATTGCCCGCTGATGACAGGTTATCATCGCATTCCAAGGCACAGTTTAATATTTTCTAAGCTGAATGTGTGTAGAGAAATTGTGGCCTGTTTCTGTCTTCTAATTTGTATCTCTGGAATGTCAGTAGGACATTTCTCCTGCCTGTAAGAACTGAGCTTAACTGCTTGCTTTGGACAGGCAGATGCCTTTGTGTGGTTAAAAAACCCCTAACGAATAATGACTAAGTCTGAAGCCTGGTCCTGCTTTTTTCAGGTTTCTATTCTCTCTGCAATGGAGCTGATCTGGAACCTGTGTGAGATTCTGTTTGTTGAAGCAGCTGCAGGTGAGCAGTGGACTATCCTGCTGTTAAGCCTGAAGGGCTTTTTATTTGCATATTTAAAATGTGTATAGTGTCCATTATGTCATATTTTAATATGGTTTAGAGATATGACAAGTGTCAACAAGCCTTTTAATACTTCTGCCTCGGTAAGTTGCCTTCTTTGTATTGAATTACGTCAAAATATTAGATTTGCCTTCTACTTTTTCCCTTCATGTGTAGTTCACTACAATTTAAATTGTCTTTTTAACTGAAAGGTAGTGAAAAGGAGGAATAGCAAAAGTTGTTGCTGATTTGACTTAAACATGTCCTTTAAGCATCAAGTATGTTGATGCCACCTTAACGTTTACGCATTCTCTGATGCAGCTCCTTTAACTTTAGGATGCCATTTTTGAAGTCAGTTTGTTTACACCAGTATTTTATAGTAAGTAATTTTTTAAGGAAACCAGATTATGCAAAAAAATATGCTACAGTCCCAGAATTCAGAAGAGAGATCCACAAATTGTAGGTTACTTATCTCAAGAAAAGTTAATCACCTAGTACCAGATTTCCTCCTCATATTCAGTGAATACTAATGAGCAGATGCTAAACCAGAAACATTCTGTGTGTCTTTTGGCACTGCAAGATTTATGATCTGAATCACTCACCTTTTATTTCTTCCAGTAACTGGTTCGGGTTTTCCGCCAGGCTCTGCTGCTGTTTGGTGGAAAACTTACCACACAGAATCTGTCAGCAGCCTGGTGCTCCCGCAGCCTGGCTGCTTAAGGAACTCTGTTCCTTTGGAATTTGAGTGTGACGAATAGAAATCCAATCAGTTAACCTCACCTAATGATTGTCAAACCATTAAGGTTAGAAGCACATGAAATAGCAGTTTAGGAGCAAACAGTGAGGAGCTAACAGAATGAAATCTTCTCTGCCTGCAGCGGGTCCTCTTCTGCTTCGCCTCCTCGACTGGGTTCGACTTCACGTGTGTGATGTGGACAACATGGTCCGTGAAGTTCTGAGCAGTGAGAATCCATCGAAACATGAGCTCTTCTGGAATGTGGTGAGTGTGGTCACCTGTAAGATTCTTAAACAAAGGGAATTCGTGCCTGTGTGTTTTGCCTTCCTCCGCTGCACACCTTGGAAACTGATACTTAGCACACTGCTGCTCTCTGCCTGCATAGGTTTCAAGGTGAAGCCTTTCTGAAGATCCTCCCACCCTTCATTCCCATCCTGATCCTTTTACTTTCATGGTCCACAGAAGTTGAGACTCACACTGTGTGATTGAATTAGCAGGACCTACAGTTTAAGCATTTTAACTCCACTTAACTTGCCTGTATCACACGTTAAAATTCCCCTTGGATATTCTTCCTGGGTATGTTGTAGCTTTGCACAGCGCGGTGCTCAGAGAGAGGTGGTTTTTGCAGGTGGATGTCTTTGTGCTGCAAGGCCGAATGGATGAAGCTCGGCACTTGCTCTCCAAGGAAGCCAGTGCCGATCCCACGTCAGTGAACATGTACAAGATCTTGGATGACTTGATGAAGAAGATGCCTGTGCCCAGTGTATGTACAAAGCGAATTTTTTTCACGCTGTTCCATTGGGAAAAGAGATAGGAGGGATGACAGTATCAGTCCAGTCCACTTCAGCTTGCTGTGGCTCCTGTAACATCACAATTTGTTGACTATTAAAACATCTCAGTCTTAATCCTTTACGGCAATAGTATTTCTGTTCTTGAATTGCCCAAAAGACCCAACCATACAGGCTCAAGTCCTGTTAGGTCACAAACCAACACAGAAAGATAATTTTTGCAGCAGGATACATTTTTTTCCGTTGTCTGAACAGTTCGTGTTGACAACTATTCTCTTGTACAGAATATTTTCTGAAGACTTCGCCAGCAGAGTTTCTCTCAGTTGCACTGATCTCCTTGTGGAGGAAACATTGCAGCTGCATCATGGTCATCTCTCATAGACTCTCTTTTGCCTTAGTTAGACAGGTAAAGAAAGACACTTCAAACGCAACTATAGGGCAAGGACAAATTTGACGGCGGCCCCATGTTTAGCTTTTTAGCACAAATGAATGAGTTCAGCCCAAGCACCTGCTGTGATTTGACTTGGGATTTCCTTTTATTTTATGTACCCGACCTCTGTTCAGCTTGGCAACACCCAGACACTAACCGAGATGGAGCTGAAATGGCAGCACTGGCACGAAGAATGTCAGCGGTATCTACAGAATGGAACTTTTGCTTCCAATTCCCACATGGAATCCATCTGCAAGGTGGGTTTTTGCTGGGAAGGAAGGAAACTGGAAACGGATTGGATCCATCCTTGTGTATTTCAGGAGCTCTGTGTATCCATAAGTAACATCAATATGCTGGGTGATCTGTTCATTAAAGCAGATTGCAGCCAGTCATTGCAAGCCTGGGCAGGTTTTGTCCAAGGCCATAAGGCTGATTAGGAAACAGGATCCTTGTCCTTTGTTGTTGGGTTTATTTGGGGGTTTTTTTTGGTTTGTTTTTTTTTTTGGTTCTTTTTGGTTTTTTTTTGATTAAATTCTCAACTTTACAAAGTGGGAGTAACACCTGCAAAGAGTCACAGTGCAGCTGTGTACATGGCTGAATTTGCAGCATTACTCCTGTGGTTTTCTCCTGTTAGATCCTGCTGGGAGATGAGGATGCCATACTGGAGAAAAAGGACCTCATGACTACTTGGTACCACTTTCTGGTTACTCGACTCCTGTATTCCCGTCCAACTGTGAAGCCAATGGAACTGCGGTTTTATGCGCAGGCACGTAGTAGAATTATTTTTATTTTCTCCGCTGTTTCTTGCCCACAAGGGTTACTGTACTGAACTTTGGAAGGATTGACATCTTACAGGAACTACACACCTGTAAGATGCTTCCTAGAATTTGTAAGTGGACTGAGAGATTGATAGAATGAACAAATAATTGTTGAAGACCCAGTCTCTTCAGTGTCTTAATATTACCAATCTTGTTCCTGCAAATTGTTTTCCTAGTTTCTCTATGCTAAAATAAGGACAATTCTTTTTGTTACTGTGTTTGGTCTCTATAACCTGTTATTTCCCATAAAATAACCTCCAAACAAGTGTCTTCCTTTTACCATCTGACAACTTCTGCATTTATCGCGTCTTGTAATCTCATTCCACAGTCTAGTATGGACCTGTTCCTGGGTGGAGAAAGCAGCCCTGAGCCTCTAGACACGATTTTAATGGCAGCCTTTGAATTTGAGATGCATCAAGTGATCAAGGAATGCAGGTTGAGTTTTAAGGTTTATCATTCTCTAGTTCTACAGTATTGTTTCTGTGTGCATTTACTCCAGTAGTCTTTGGGGTAGAGGATACGGGTACAACCCAATTAATCACCCTTTTAAAGAGTTTAGCAAGAATACGTGAAGCAGGCAGCAATTACAAGTATTCCATTAGGTCTGGGACGCTGCAACCAGACATTACACTGTAATAGAGTGTCTGTGTTGGTAAGAAACGTCTCTGGAAAACCTGACGCGTCCCTTGGCAGTGGTAGGCTCAGCTTTTTCTTTCTTTGGCTTGTTTCAAATACAGCATTGCCCTGAGCAACTGGTGGTTTGTGGCTCATCTGACTGACCTGCTGGATCACTGTAAACTCCTGCAGTCTCACAATCTCTAGTAAGTATCCATTTGCGTGGATTATTCAGACACCCAGCAGCACAGGTGACTGAAACAGCATGGGGAGTTTGGTTGAAAAACTTGAGCACGTACAGAAGATGGAGAGTAAAGGCGCTGCCTGTGCCTCTGAAGTTACAGGCAGCCCAGGTGCTCGGAGAAGCAGAAGCTGTTGTTGACCTGATGAATTTGACTTGCCTCAGTAGAGCGTTAGGATTTTTTTTAAGTATCATTTTGTCTGAAACATAATCAAGGGCCCGTATGTTTGTGGTTGTAGGGAATGGTGAGAAACTCATCTAAACAGAGTTTCTGTACTTCTGAATAAATGTAAGCCTGAGCAATTCAATTTTGCGTTCTGAACTCCCTTGTTTCAGTTTCTTAAAGGACTTTCTCCCTGTTACATTTGCTAAGAGCTGTCAATATTAGGCAGGTCTCCTCAGGAAGAAAGCTGACCTGCATGCTCAGGCCTGAGGTACGAAGCTTGTTAAGATAGCCCCTGAGAAAACTTGCTGCAATAAATTAAAAGTACTTGTGAAATAAAGTCAGCAGGTTTTTCCAGTGAAGTGCAAGTAATAACGCCTGTTTCTTTTCTTTCTTTCCCCTCCAGTTTTGGTTCAAATATGCGTGAATTCCTTCTGCTCGAGTATGCCTCAGGACTCTTCTCCCATCACAGGTAGCGATGGTTTTTTCACTCGGAGAACAGACCAGCATCGAGGCAGCCAAAGCTAATAACTACATACTCATGAAGTAAAAAGGCAAAACTTACAGAAGCTGCTGTTAGGATTTTAGCAGAGGTGTCCCTAAGGGATCGTGCTTGACCAGCACATTTCCTCTCCTGAACAAAAGGCAAAAGTTACCTATTTGAACCCATCGAGCGTATTGCCCGGGTCAGAATTCCTCCTGCCACTGTGGCTTTTGTGGCACAGAGTAACTTTCAGCAAAGCACTTGTGAGATGCGGATATTCCCAAGCAGTCTAACAAGCAGCTGGTATTTACTAGAAAGTAAAGGGCATTTTAGGTCTGAATACCAAGTCAGTCAGAGCTGACTGTCAGTAACGCAGACTCAGATTCTCCTCGTGGATTTGCTGTTGTGCTTATTTAAAATGTACGTGATTGGAGCGCGTGATGATTCTTCTCCCTCCCTCAGCCTGTGGCAGCTGGGGGTAGATTACTTTGACCACTGCCCAGAGTACGGCCGGGTGTATCTGGAGCTTCACATTGAGCGGATACCCCTCAACACGGAACAGAAGGCCCTCAAAGTGCTGAGGATCTGCGAGCAGAGACAGATGCATGAACAAGGTGATTGATTTTTAAATCTTACTGTTTTGTAGCGATAGAAGTGAAACTAACAAAACTAAGTTTTTCCCTCTTCTATGTTTTTTTTTTTTAAGTTCGTAGCATCTGTAAAATCATGGCCATGAAGGCCCTGCGGAATAATCGTTTGGGCTCTGCCCTGTCCTGGAGCATCAGAGCTAAGGATGCGGCTTTTGCTACACTAATATCTGATCGGTGAGTGTGTCGCCAGCTCTTGGACAACTGCTGCCATAGAGGGCGGGGTGGGAGGAAGGGGAGCCGGCAGCTGCTCTGCGATGGACCAGGAAAGGTCCTGCTGCAGGCAGGGGGGGAGTGTCTGTCCCTCCGACCAAGCACCTGCTTCTGGACTAGAAAATGACATCCTTGGGTACCCTCATCGGCAGTACCCTTGCTGTTTCTTTTCTATGCTGTTTTACTTCTCGAAATGTGGAGATGAAACAGATTGGCTTTATCTAACAGTGCAGCCCTCTTAGACCTTGCTTTGATAAACATTTCTTTTGGCACTATTTCCATCTTAGGCTCTGCCCTTTCACTTGCACTGATCTGGCTGTTGGAGGGACTGTACAAGGGACCTGATTTAGCTGGAGGGTAACTCCCTTCCCAGCTTTATTCAGATTATTTTTAACCAGCCTAGTTCACCGTGCAGCCTCTAAACAACTCAGTGCGAGCCAGTTAAGACACCATTTCTGCCAACAATCTTTAGCCACAACTATAATGTGTGTAATAAAGAGTAAAGCTGCATGTTATCTCTGGTTTTGCATAAGCTTCTCACAGTATCTGACCTGGCAGGGTGGGAAGGTCATTATAAAATTGAAGAGGGTCCTGACACTGAGCTTAGGCCGAAACAAAGCTATGGTGACTCTCTTGGTGCTTTTTAATCTCTAGTGACCGTGGTTTTTTGCTAATTGGCAATAGGCAGGTACCAATCTCTTTCCAAATTGGAGTATAATTTTGAAATCACAGTCTGGGTAGGTGGCTAGGCAATACTCTTATCTTCAAGCCTGTAAAACGGGAGTAGTCAGAGATTGCTGGTTTGGTTTTTGGTTGTTGGGTGTTTTTTTTTTTCCCATTTATTCTTTGAGGTAGTGGGAATCATTATATTTCTTTTGACAGAAGGTGAAAGAAAACCACCACAGGAAGCAGCTCTGAAGAAAGCAGTATAATGAAGGCTGTGACAAAACAGATGAAAAGCTTTTAGAATTGTTTTTGTTCCTGCTGCTTATCAACTTTTTGACACAGCAGAAAAATGGAGCTTTTGTTATGATCTGGGAGTGTTATTTATTCATCCAGCAGCCTCAGCTTCCTGTGCTCTCCTTCTTTCACTTACTCCTTCTAAAGACTAGATCTCAACTACCACAAAATCTAGAGTAATAAAGTGTCTGTTAAATGCACATTGCCCCAGCTCACTGGCCCCTCCCAGGAAACGTTTTGATGTCTTCTGAAGCCCTCACAGGAGGTTGATTAAGATGAAACTTGGTTGTAAAGTTTTCTGGGAAGGGATTAGGAGATACAGAATGAAGGTGGACTCTGTTCTCCCCTCTAAGATTTTGTTATCTTTTACTTTCTAGGTTCCTTAAAGACTATTGTGAAAGGGGGTGCTTCTCCGACTTGGACCTCATTGACAACTTGGGACCATCCATGCTGCTCAGTGACCGGCTGACATTTCTTGGTGAGAAATGCCTGTGGTTTTCATTCTGGTCACTTACTTAAAGCATAGTTAACTCCACAGAATTACTTGGATTTGTCTCTTCCTCCATCTGGCTACATCCTGTTTTAGGGTTGAGGGGAAAGCAAGTGACTGAAGGTGCTTTGGGATGGGACCCGCTCGCTGCCAGGAGGCTGCATTTCCAACTGCACTCACAGCAGGCATCTGTTCTGCACCGCTCTGAGCAGGATGGGCTTGAATCTGACACTTGTAGGCTTCCCCTTCCTTAGTCTTTTCTCAGACCACTGAAGAGAGAGAGGGAGACTTTGAAATATTAGCAGAGACAGTCTGGAAGATCTTAGGTGGCTTCCTTCAAAGAGCAAACCACTGGTTGAAGTTATTTAGCCAATGTGATCATTTCACTAACTCTGTAAAGTTCTCCAGAATCTCACCATGGCTTGGTTCAGTGTGCCACTTCCCAGCTCACTCAAACGCTTGATCTCTCCTACCCTTCCAGTACAGCAGCTGTGCCAAGCAAGAGCGGAGGCCTCCAGCTCGTTTCCTTTCCATACCACAGCTTCCTTCTCCTGACTGGCGGGAGAGCGGCCTGTGGTAACCTGCCCATTTGGCTGCAGCTGCTCGGCGGCCTCCGGTAAATGGACCAGGGCAGGAAATGGAGCTAAAGGCGCCTTTTCTCTGGAGCTGTGGCAGTTACCGAGCCCAACTACCGGCGCCAAAACCTAATTGGAAGAGCTGCTGGCAATGGGACTGACTCCCTTCTGGCTGACACCAGCATTTCAGTGAGGCTGAGCCTCAATTTCGTCTTGTTCTGGTTTGGTCCAGGCTTGCAAAACTGGAGCCGTATTTCCTTCATTTAAACCTTATTCTAAATTCAGCCTAGAAGTTAACTGTGACGTACCAAACCGGCAGTCCCTCCTATCTCTGTGTGTCTGGCATCACCCAGGGACCCTTGCATCAGCCCCAAAGACTTGTAGCTTAGTTGTGTAGTTATGTTTATAAACTGTGTTTATAGAGAAATTACCTCCCTTTCTGCTTTTTATAAAAAGATCCTGAAAGGCCCGAAAAGATTTCTGCTCATTTTTCCTTTGGAGGTTTTAGAAACTTCAGGTGTATTTTTGCTGGACAGCTTTCACACATCCCTGTCTCGATCTCAAGCATCAGTCAAAGGTGAATCCGAATGGGAATCACTACTTCCAGTATTTTGACAGTTTAGTGGATACAAACAAAGCCACAGACTAAAACTCACTTTCATCCTCAGCCTGTTCTCATGTGCTGGATGTTGATCTAGCCCATTCTTAGCAAAAGTAGAACTTTCCACATTAACAAAGATCTCAGTTTCCATTTAAACCATCGGGGAGACAATGAAGCCTTTCAGACCTCCTGATACTCTGTGATATCAAACAGAACATTCACCCCCCTGCCTCTCCTTTCCCGTTCCTGGCTTCTGCAGACACCACCAGTCTCTCTCGGCCACTCGTGCTGTTCCTCACCCTGCAAACCTGCCGCACCACACAGTAGCCCTTAGCGAACAGGCCGCTTCAAACAGTAAACCTGACCAGGAACAGTCACAGGTTTGAAGCTGCCTTTTCAGCCAGCCTCTATTTTAGCCTCTCTTCATGCCCAAGATACCCATTCCCCAAGGATCGATTGCTTTGGAGACTCCTTTCAGGTGGGGGCAGTTCTGCCGCAGGTTTCACGGGAGCAAACACCCTTGTAACCTCCAGTAGCCCAGGCCCGAGATGGTCTGACGGACACTGACGCCTTTTACCCTTCACCAACACCCATGTGCAGGCAAGTACCGAGAATTCCACCGGCTCTACGGGGAGAAGCGGTTCTCTGAAGCTGCCAAGTTGCTTTTGATGCTGATGACGGCTCACATTGCTCCTTGCTCCTTCTGGATGACCCTGCTGACAGACGCCCTTCCCCTGCTGGAGCAGAAAGAGGTGAGCACGCTGGGCACACACAACAAAGAGCCCCCACATTCTGTCTCTTCCTGACAAGGTATCTCAGAGAGGTGATCCCCTTTCTGCCCCCAGGACTTACGCTGCTAGTGCAAAAGAACTGTTGGTGGCAGTTGCAGAACTGCACGGCTGTCTGGGTGTCCCGTCAGAGGGAGCACACGGGACCCAGAACAGAATAATCAACTCAGAACTTCAGAAAGCAGCAGCAGAATGTGTAATTGCAGATGATTTAAGTACACGCTGCATCCAGTCCTGCTGGTAGTTGGCCTGAAGATTTTTCTAGTGCACGTCCTTCTTCTAAGCCAAATTTTTGCTGTAAGATCTACCAAGAAAATGACAGTTCAGTAATTACAGACCCATGATGAGATGAAGCCCAGAGCACCGGCTCTTACCTCATAGCTTTGCACAGGAGGTGGCACTAGAGACCTCCCGAAGTCACTTCTAGCCTGAAATAGCCTTTGATCCTGATGTAAATTCTGATCTGTGGGACTGAGTGTTCCCTTCCTCTCAACTGAGTTACCTTTTCAGACTTAAACTCCATCATTGTCAATAAACACTTTCATTTCCACAGGTCGTATTTTCAGCAGAGCAGACTTACGAGTTGATGCGATGCCTGGAAGACCTGACAGCAGGGAAATCGGAGAAGCAGAAATTCCAGGTAGCTCCTGTTTTGAGGGCAACTGGCTGATGAATTGATGGGGCTGTGGGGAGAGCAAGCTCTGAATTTATATTCCTTTGTGGGGGCAGCAAAGAGGGAGTTATTTTTAAAGGCCAGCCAACTGAGGCATCACCAAGAAATATTTAAGTACTCGCAGAACCAGTACAGGAGCACTTCCACTCCTCACTGCTCTGCTGATTTGGATTGGACCACGATGCTTCTCCAAGAGAAATAATTGCAAATTCCACGGGCAATGAAAAGCCGAGATGCTGCCATCTAACAGCTCAAGCTGCGCAGCGTTCCAGGCGCAGAACGGGGAGCCGTTTGCTACACACGCAAACCAATGCAGCTGCCTTGGCAGGGCTGCCTTCTGTTGAGCTAAAAAGTAGGAAATGTAGCTTTTGTTCTTCTCAGGAGGTCCCTTGTGCATTTACCTGTTACAAGTACTGTCCTTCTGGATGACCTACATCCTTCTTTTCCCAAACCCAGGAAGAGAACCTGTCGCCGGCTCGTTGTCACCTGTAGCAACCTAACCCAAACTCTGCTCGTTTTCAGGATGATGATGTCAAGACTACGAAAGTGGAAATGCTGAGACTTGCTCTTGCACGAAATCTTGCCCGAGTCATCGTCAAAGAAGGCACGTTGGAAGGCTCCTGAAGATGGCAATATTTGATTTTACTCTTCCTCTGTAGCTCACTGTACATATAGATACACCTGACTGCTTTTCTAAGAATAAATGTCTTGTTTTGCATATTGCCTGGGGATTTGTTCTTGCCTTCCATAAACACAACCTTAAAAAAATGTAAAGGTAACTTTGTGTTTGCATCCAAACGCTAAGGTTGCTTGATCCACCATGGCCCAGCAACCCTCCCTGGCCGAGTAAAACCTTGTCACCCACGGCAGGCACCTTGGCTTTTTCAGTTGCTTTACCTCTAACACTCAGCACTGAAAAGAAGCCCACCTTTTAAACCACTGGGGTTTGCAAAACAGAAACTTCTCTGTTTTCGCATCGTTTAGATGGTCTTGAGACGACGGGCTGCATTTTAGAATTTCCCGACGCGGCAGCGGACCGCACGAGCGGTCGGTAGGAAGGGTGAGCCACGGAGCCAAGTAGGGAAAACAATTTATTTGACATGCAGCAGAACAAATGCATTTGAGATGTATATACAGTTACGGCTGTTCGGTATGAAGCGGGAACCTCACCCTACAGACAAGGAACATTCATAGTTTAACTTCCGAAGCTTTGAACAACGCGTTTCCACGCGGCAAGACTACGGCACCTTTCCGTTCGGCCGTACGGTGCGCAGCCTTAACACTGAGAACAAAGCCACTCTGCACAAAGCACTTGTGCTCTTCTGACTTCCTCAAAGTCACAGTGGGATTCACATGTAGGCATCTAAAGCAGCGAAATCCGCTTTCTCGGGACACGCTGCCGCGACCTAAGCGCTACCCCCACGCCTACTGTGGCTAAAGTGCTGGCAAGAACACGTCTGAGGCAGAAGGAACTCTCTTTCCTTGTCCCCTATCCCAGCCCACTGATTTAAAAACACTTTCTCTAAGAATCCAAACAACATACCCATCCCTCCCACCTGCCTTCTACGTCAGGGAGCGGAGTAGGCTGGAGTCTTTACAAGCTTCAGACCAAGAGTTTACAGCAAGTTTCTTGGTCAAGCTTTCTTTTCACCCTTCCACAACTGCCTGGTCCCTCTGATGAGGACCTCAGGCCTTCGAATCCACTGAGGTTTTCACCTCTAGTAATTTTTACTTCGCAACACAAAGAAAATTCAACTATAACTAACTCCAAACTGCATTTGCAGTAATGGGTTTTACAGCAGCCATTAATTCCAGCAGCACATTCTCCTCTAGAGTTTCCTTCCTACAACAGGCAGGGGCTCTCCTCCTGTGTTTTGATTTTCTCAGTGCTTGAGCTGACTGCTCCCACTCACCGTTTCATAAGCGCTGTTGCTCAACAGCGCTGCTAGAAACGCTGGGCTCCGTGTCCAAGGACTCGCCCTATCTCTGTGGATGTTAAAAAACTCCATTAGTTTCAAACAATCCGTCTCAAAGCCGGCTGAGGTACTGCTTGAGACTGGAAATCGACAGGGAGAAGGAAGAGACTGCTGGAATCAAGTTTTGGTGATTTAAACCCAGTTTTACAGTGAGACTGTAGCTAGAGGGGTCAGCTCTTCCGCCCCTGCTAGCGCAGAACACTGATGTCCAGCAAAACTGCTTTCCCCTTTGGGGAGACGATTGCACTTAGCCACTTAATACAGGGAACAAATAAAACCGGGCGTTAAATCCAGCACATGCATCGTCACAGCCCAGTGGAGCCTCCCGTCCTTTCACTGTCTGCTTGTTTCTATTTGGATATCCTATAGCTCTAGTATTTACATCTTGTACGGCATCGTACTCATCTCAGGAAAACACAGTATTTGACTACAATAATAATACTGCCTGGGCGAGGGGACGCGAGAGGCACCTCTCCCTGCCCCTGGATTCAGTCGCTGCACCCGATAAGTGATTGTAGAGACATTGCTGCACTCCAGGCGCTGTCCTCCACCAACACCGACCGCTCCCCTCCAGCCCCGTCCACCTCCTCGCTACACCTTTTCTCTCTTCCGCACACCGTGGAATGCAATGAAGGCAGAAAAATAACCAGAGGAACCGTTTGCATACAAAACTCAGCCCTGGCTGCCCCAAAACGGATACAACAGGGAGGCAGGAGCAGCGGCAAATAAATAGAACAACTGAAAATACAGCACAGAGCGAGGGGCTGCTCGCGGCGCCCGTTTGGGAACGAAGCAGCGGAGCGGGAGGAAGGGAGCGAAGGGCCGTTTCGGTGTAAAAAAACCTCAGCATTCCCTCCCGGAGCCAGCG
This sequence comes from Baryphthengus martii, assembly GCA_013396935.1. Classification (NCBI taxonomy): domain Eukaryota; kingdom Metazoa; phylum Chordata; class Aves; order Coraciiformes; family Momotidae; genus Baryphthengus; species Baryphthengus martii. The sequence goes on along the minus strand of VWZK01016481.1, from coordinate 616,804 downwards.
TTATTGCTCAGCATGCTTAGCGGGTCTGGCCTGGTACTGAGGAGGTAAGAGTCCGAGGGAGGGCGTGTAAGGGCTCTGCACTGAGGAAGCTCACGGTGGCATCATCACCCCACCAGCCTGTAGGTATCTCTGGACAGCAGTACAGGAATAAGCCAACTAAATCCCTTTCTGCTGACAAGGTTCCCCTCAAAATACAATATCTTCAAGTTTAATAGAGTGGAAGATAGAACCAGATTCACCCAGAGGTCAAGGTAAAAGCAGCCGGCACTGCCTGTTAGCGGCCGCCACTCAGTTCATGCTTGGCATAAATGTTCCAGGACCCCTTCGACGCGGGGCAAAATATTCTGGACTAAAGCTACAAGCAGAGTGGTCAGGACATGTAAACAAAGCTGAACATCACCAGTGGATAGCATGTGTGTCCCTCCCCACGGCACATTCCTTCCAGTCCTGCGGGATCCTCTCCTGGTCCTGTCACAGAGTCTCTGGCAGTGTCCTAAGGTCATAGATTCCCCCACTGCTCTACTGGGGGAAACTGATCCACTTCGCCGACCTCTGTGCTGGGCTGGTCTCCCAGTGTGAAGGTCAGTCTGTATCTCAGCCTCACCTTCTCCTGCAGGAAAGACAAAACCCAAGAGCAACGTGAGAACAGCCCCAGTTGCTCCTGAACAAAACGTCTCAGCCCTACGGAGAGCCCAAGAATTCTGTGGCACAGCAAGGGGAAGAGGGAGGGCCAAGGTTAAGTCTGTGGAGTGGTTCAGCTATTTAGCAAACCTGAGTTATTCACCTTATAGGTTTTATACCACAAAACCTTTATTGCTTAGCATGGGACAATAGGAGGAAAGCACGAATGACCTGTGACGATAGCTTGCATGTATGTGGCCAGCACCCATGGCTCAGCTGCTCTCCAGTGAGCCTGAAGGATGCTGCTTGAACAGTTCAACGTTTTCAGAATTAAATTCCTCATCACGTGGAGGAAGATAAAACAGTTCCTGCTCTGTAAAATTCCCAGTAAAACAGTAAGCAGGAGATGGAGGAGACCCCCTTCGATGTGGGGATGTCCATGTACCTCACAAAGTTGCTCAACAATCTACCAAACCCCTCTGCCATTTACCCTTCTGGATCTCAAAGCTTTCAGCTAATGTTTTAAGGACCCTTTGGCTGTAATTCTCAAGTAGTAACATCTAAATTTGTCAAATAATTAGAACCTACTTCAGCATACAGCTTGGAGCTTTACGGAGCAGGCTACTGAAGTGAGTAACTACAACAAGGAAAAACAGCTGCTCAGATGCACGATCAGCAGAAAAGAAAGTGTTCACCACGATGCAGATCCTCACAGAGGAAAGGACCAGATATGATCTGATGTTCGTCTGTTGGTCCAGGTCTGTCAGGCCACAGCCTCAACACAGCAGAAGTATTTCTACGGCACCAGCTCATTTGACATCAATCTAATCATCACCAAAGGCAGGCACTTCCAGTGCACAAGGGAGTCAGACAAGCTCCTGACACAGCTCTGACTGCTGCCTAGTAAAGCTGAGCTTTATGTGACCATTGCCCTTTCACTGGGAGAAGTGTACAGGACTTGCTCCTACTTTTCCTTGATTCGAGAGTCTGGGGAGAGAGACCGTAGAGCTAAAACCCCATCGCTGGGCAGCGACCACCTCTGGAGGGCAAGTTAAACAGCTGGGTCTGTTCAAATCTTTGCTCCAATCTCCCCCTGGAATTCAGTTTACATCAAATCTGCCTGGCCAGGACAGGATAAATCCCTTTCTATGTGTATCTGCCCCTCTCACCTTTGCAGGATTTGCCAGAAGCATGACTTGGGTGATGGCGGCAGGCGGCTGGATGGGATTGAATGGAGACAGCTCTGTGCCAGAGGGTGGTTGTAACTTCACTTTCATCGACTGCAAATGAAAAAGAAAGTGGAACCTCAGGGATTATCTCCTACCTTGGGGACAAGGAAAGATGCAGGCACAGACTGGGAAGGCAACTGCAAACATCCAAACTGAAAAGAATTGATCCACATGCAAGGATGAGGAACCAAGAGCCCGCCCAACTTATACAGTATGACTGGAACAGGCAGACTGACAAATCAGCGCTGGTCAGGTGAACACCAAGAGCACCTTCCTATCTATCTTCTGTCAGAGGTTTTAATGCAAACACCTGCGTGATGGTGGGCAGATCGTAGCCAAGACTGGGCCAGTATTCAAAACAGAAAGCTGGCCATCCAAAATTTTCTAGGTGCAGTAAGACTAGAATGGAACATATGGTCAGATTTTGGATGTCTGTCAGACATTCCTGTCGTTGTGCTATCTGAGCCTCCTCCATGAACAGACACAGCTGGATTGAGCTTAGATAGCTAGAAAAATAGAACACCAACCACCTGCCGTTCTTGACTTATCCTACTCAGTGCTTTCCGCCTCTGACAACTATCTTATGTTTTGGAAACAGGCAGAGCACAGCCTATAGGAAGGCAGAGCCCTGCTGTTCCAAGTCTCTGAGTTCATGCCCAGGCCACCCCGAACGAGGCCTGAGCCGTGCACCCCTACCTTCGGCACAGCAGCCTGCAGCACGATGTTCTTCACAGGAAGCGGTGCCGTGTTCAGCATGGAGACTACCACGACGAGCACATCCGACCTTCCCGGCGGGCACTCCCTGGCAAAGTGCAAGAGGATCCGGAAGCCGTTCTTGTCATAGGCTGTCACCGGGAGGGCACTGCCTATCACAGAGAGAGGGGGACAGAGGGACAGGCTGATGCTGCAGAAGACGACCTGTAGCAGCATTAGGCAATCTGACCGTTGGGCTGGGACATCTCATCCATTTCGTGTACTTCACAAGCTTTGTCAAGAAGCTTTGCTTTTAAAAAATGCCCAAAGAAAGGTCAAAAATCCGAAACACTTACTGGGTTTAATGGATTCCAAGGGAACATGGACATTGGCCAAAGAAATTTCAGGTGCTTTCAAGGGGCTGCCTTGCTGCTGGAATGACGCCGGCTGGAAGAGGGGACTTCCTGAGCCGGTCGTGCAGCTGCTTGGGAAAGGAACCGGCGCGGCTCCCGGGGCAGCGGCCGGCAGCCCTGCCGGTGCTATTAACGGGGCAGAAGTGACGGTAACCCCAGGGAACGCCGAGGCTGTCGCCAGGCCCTGGGTGGCAGTCCTGTAAGAGACAGAAACACGTGGGAAACCGAGTGGAAGGCGAAGCAGGCGTTGCGCCACAAACCCTGCTAAGGGCAGATCACCAGGACAAGGCAGAGGCCCCAGCGCCAGGCTGGAGCTGTGACCCAGTACGGTCTCACATAAGCCACAAGGGAAGCGGTGCTGGCGGCAGGGTTAGACACCACTTCTCTAAGTCAAAAAGAAAGCAGAGTCCCACCTTGGCAAAGACTGGCAAGGCTAAGATGGGCAGAGCCTCCGTACCGTAGCGGCCTGTTCAACTTGACACCGCACATTTGTATTGGGCAACAGTAGTTGCCTGCTAGTGCCGGCCTTTCCCTCCGGGAAGTGGGACCATCCTCTTACTAGTTTATAAACTTCAATCCTCTGAGGAAAAAAAAAAAAATCCCACCCACACCTCTCTACCAAACCCGAGTTGAAAGTCTGCCTCTGAGGCTGCAGGAAGCCTGGCTTCCCAACTGCAGAGACAAAGCAAAGTCCAGGGCTTTTGATTACCCTTTGGCTTCTTCGAGGAGTTGTCCCAATGCATCCATCTTATGTGACATATTGCTCCCCACAGATGAGTTGAAGTACCCAGGAGCAGCTGGAATAGCGTTAGGAGGCCCCGCAGGGGTAGCCGGTCCAGCAGAGAATACAAATGGTGCTGAGCTGGGGGCTGGGATGCCGGGAGCACTCTGAGAGGCTGTGAAAGCAGAGGGCAGCGTCACTGACGTTCCACATGTGGTCTGTGTTGTGTGCTGGAGAAGAGGGTTCCCTGCGGGGTTGCAAGCAACAGTCACCATCTTCGGATTAAAGAAATCCAAGCCCAGCTGGTCATTCTGAAAGAGAAGACAAGCAGACGCTCTAATTCACTGCTCCCCCCCGATGCAGAGATGGCACCGTTACAGAGGGAGAGAGATTTACCGCAAAAACAGGTGCTGGGTGGCAAGCAGCAAAGTCTGTGGCCTATGTCAGGACTACATCTGATCTGTAATTTAAGCAAAGGAAGTGCTAACATCATGGGGGACAGATGGGAAACTGAGAAAGCCGGGTTCAGGGATATCTACTCTGTTTAGACACAGCTATCCCAGGTTTTAGGGGAAAGTTTGACTTCCCCTCAGGAGCAGCCACCCTCTACCTGTGTGTGGAATCGCGTTTCTCCAAGGTGACAGTGTGTCCTGAGATCTCCCACAATGACAACCCTCCCTTCCCCTCCCCAAGGACCCTCTTCTGTACCTCAAACATGCTCCACTGGTTGTTCTCTGAGGTCTCCTTCACCGTTGCAGGAGCTGGGTCATTCAGGCCTGAAAGGAAAAATAAGAGGTAGGTGACTGGAGGAGAAAAAGAGTTAGGTGTCACCAACTGGCAACTGCTTCAGTACCATTAAACTACTTAATTCAGCTCTGCCAGAGCCCAGGAACCTGATGAAAAACTGAAATGGGCTGCAAGTCATAGAATCACAGAATGTCAGGTTGGAAGGGACTCCAAGGATCATCTGGTCCAACCTCTTAAGTTAAAAATAAATAAATAAATAAAATGTTTAGGTGAGATGGCCCAGCACCCTGTCAAGTTGAGTCTTAAAACTGCCCAGTGTAGGGGAGTCCACCACTTCCCTTGGGAGACTATTTCAGTGTTTAATTGTTCTCATAGTAAAGAATTTTCTTCTGCACTCCAACCAGAATCCCCTGGAGCAACCTGCGTCCATCCCCCTTTGTTTTCTCCACGTGACTCCTTGTACAAAGGGAGTCTCGCTCCTCTCGGTAGCCACCCTTCAAGTACTGGTACATGGTAATAAGGTCTCCCCTGAGATTTCTGTTCTCAAGGCTGAACAAACCCACATTTCTCGGCCTATCTTCATATGGCAGGTCTTCCAGTCTTTGGGGAGAAAAAGAGCCTGACAGCACCAGTAGCTGCACACAGCTCTTCTAACCCTGCCTGATCTGCAGGGTTTTCTGCTGTTCAGACTGGGGCTCTCCAGGCAGCCACCCTGCAGGCTGCACGCACAACCCCTCTAAGGCACCTTGATTTTTAGCACAGCTGCAAAGTCAGGGTGAGATCTGTACCGACCTGCAGCCTGCGCGTCCAAGCACCTACACAGACCAGACTGCAACTACACTTGATTGGCATCTCACTTGCAGCCTACTCTGGAAAGACCGGAGTTTTTAATACTGACTCACTGAGTGGGTCTTCCATTCAGGATGATGCAAGGGAGCGTCCCCTGGACTCCTCCAGAAGCCAAAGTCATCTCTCAAAGGCATGCCCCATGCAGCCAGCCCTCACACTCACAGCAGAGGAAGAAAGCGGTCTTTGTTAGGCCCAGACTGAGCAGTCCCTGTCTGGGCGCCTCAGGGTCCTACCTAAGCACAGGAGCTCCTCATCCAGCAAGGAGAGGGAGTTGGCAGCGCTGCTCTGCTGGACGGACGAGGCTTCCCCTTGGCTGGAGGAACCGCTCCGCAACTGCGCGACCGTCTGGGGAGGAGGCGGCAGAATGGGGATTTCGGCTGGGGCTGGGGCTGCTGCGGGAGCCGGCGCAAGGGTGGTGGGTGGCATTGGAGGTGGTGGGGTGCTGGTGACATCCAGTCCAGCAAGGTCAATGAGGGTGTTGAGATGACTTGTGGAGTTACTCCCTGCAGAGGACAGGAGAAAAGCACCATTAGGAAAGAAGGCAAAAGGCTCAGAGCAAGCTCGGTGTACAGAAGACATTATCAGAGAGAGTTTAGATAACACAGCTCCTCCTTTGATTATGGCTTATGGCTCTTCACGACAAAGAAAGCCCCCACACTTTCCACTGACCATTTGCTGTCCACAGGCTACTTCAATCAAGCCAGATACTTAAGAAATTTCTCTATGAAAAGCAACACCAGCTCCAACCACTGCTCCCTCCCCGGTGCTTCCTGTAGAAGAATTTGCAATCTTTTCAAAAGCTTCTGAGCTTGGATGAGGCTTTGGAAGGTCCTACAGAATTGTAATAAACAAAGGCTACAAGAGAGCTGAGAAAAATTCATACTGTCTGGACCTTCACCCTTAGGCCAGTCTTGTCCCTGTGAGATGCTGTGGGCAGCATTACGCATTCCTCTGCTGCTCTCCATGCGGAAATGTTTAAGTGACTCCCAAACGGTAATTCTGCCACGCACATGTCCAGAGCTCTCAGTGGTGAAGTTGAACTGTACAGTGGGCAACTGGCCTAAATTCACAAATGGAACTGCTGGCAAAGCCAGGAACAGGACCCCTGGCTTGGCTCCCACTCTGCTGCTCTTGTCCTTTTGATAAGATCATTGTCTCCTTACAGGTCACCGTTAAGAAACAGGACAAACGTGGAGAGTAAAACGTAGGAGAAATTCCATCCACATCAACTGTTCAGATGCAGATTTGCTACCGATGATATCAAAGGTCTCAATAATCTGGAACGAGCAACGGAAAAAGCAGAGCGGCAGCACTGTTTCTCATGTCCAGAGTTGTTTATCCACTGCTTAGGAGCTGTCCTGACCCTCTCTGATTCACAAACCGTTGGCCACAAGAGCCACCAGTAGCATACTTTACCACAGTTAATAGGAAATTTTGTCCAAAAGATCTAAAATCACAAAATTCAAATTAAACATTTGCTTCCCCAGGAACTCACCTTCCACGACAGACATCACAGGCAGATCCACTTCACCATTGATCACTTGTCCCTCTATTGTTTTTTTATAGGAATTTATCACACGGGATAAATTGTCACTGGCCTGTAGAATATCACCTGCATGCAAGAGAGACAAACGACCTCCAGGACTTTAGTCACTTTGCTCCCACTAATACTGAGAGTACTTAGTTATCAACTAAATCATTAGCAACAAAAAACATAATTATTTGGCTATGAGCTCCATTCCCCCATCTTTGCCACGCTTCTCTAAGCAAGCCCCTGACCCTTCTAGGTCCATGCACATGGTAACAATGAGAAAATGAGTCCAAGGTTTTGTTCCCCACAGCAACTCCTCTCCCCTTCCTAAGCAGTAGCCATCACCCATTATTGCCCCCAGCCTCCCTAACCACTGTCTCTTCTGGCAAGTCCCTGCCTGAATTTCAGTGATAAGCATAAAGAAGCAAGGTTCTTCTCTTTCATCTGCTTGCTCAAAGCAAAGTGCAGCCGCAGCGAAGAGGTGCTGTTAGAGCAGCCGCTCCCTCGCCAAGCCCTCGCACAGTCACAGGTCAGAGAAGCAATTCAAACAGGAGAAGCATAGCTCAGTTTACCCAAACTGCTGTCGTTATCCTCGGTCTCACTGGCCAGCTTGAATAGCGTCCGTCTTTTGGTTTCGCACCTTTCATAGAGCTCCTGGCAAGACAAAGGGTTTCATCAGCCAAGAGTCACTGTCAGCAATCGCAGTTAGCACAGAGTGACTCCCCAGGCACGCACTGGAGAGCCCAGAACAAACCAGTCTCCCTGTACTGAACATGTCAGTGTGGCTGGACAACCAAGATCCCCTGTCCCTGCTTTACAGCAGAGCTGTGAAGTGTGAGACACAACCAAACACAACCTGCATTCTCAACACAACATCTCTCAGTCCTCCCTCACATCAGCACTTGGGGGCAGCTCTGGTCCAAAAGTGACATTTACTCCTTGTATTACTGCAGGCCCAAAAAGCCCGAGGAAGAGCAGAATTGGGCTTTAACAATTATGCTTTGACTGTGCTGCAAGTGCTCCTCAGCCAGCCTGCAGCCACATGGAAGAAAAGTGGCAAGAAGGAAACATTTCACAGAAACAGACTGGTTTCTTAAGCTTCTTACTATCATTCCAGAAGCTTGTTGTTAAAAATTAGTAGTTTTAACTTTTTTAATTAGATACGGTGCAACTCTTCAAGGCCCTGGGCCTATCCAACCATCCCTGGTGGCCGTTTTGATTTTTACCTTCTTGATGTTCTGCCAGCCTTATAACACTTGGTAAAACTCTTTATTTGAAGGGGAGGACATGTTTTCTGCTCCATTCAGCCTTTAGTTTTATCCATTCCTAGAGCTGCAAGGGACAGTTATGATCTGCAATCACTGCGCCTTTACAGGAGCGGGAATGACAACCTGCAGCTTCTTTGGGGAACGGCTGTACCTCACTTCAAGCAAGTGCTAAAATGAGCTATAACCCACCGAGACCCTTTGGTGAAAGGCATGAAAAACATGGTTTTTTTTCTTTCCCATGGTTTCCAACAACTGCTCTTTTCTCAGCATTGTTCTCTGGTTTACTGCACTGCTTGTAATTCTCTGCAAAACTCAAGTCTGCAAGAAGAAACGACTGGCTGCAGGATATCTGGGAAGAAGGAGCAGCTCAGACCCACCTTCATGAGCTCCCTATCAGCCTCTGAGGAGTCCTCTTTGCTGTAATGAACCAACATCTCATTCAGCAGCTTCACGTTGTTATTTACTTCCTCCAGCGTGTGCATGCGCTTTGTCACTTTTTGAATCCGAGCCTCATCCTTCAGGGTGTAAAACACAGACATCAAAAATGAGTTTCCCTGTAAAGGTCCACCGTATCACAACCGCAGGTGTTAGCTGTAAACTGTGTCAAGTAATGTCTATTTAAAGCTCAGCTGAAACAAACCCCACCCTCAAACCTCATGTGAAGCTTTGCTTATTTTATTAACTTTTCACTACCATTCGGTAATGATAGAAAACCTCACACTTCCACCACGTCTTCTTAGACTTTACTGTACAATTATACCAGCAAAAATAAGAGAAGTTGCCCAAAGTTCCTTTCTGACCTTTTCAGAAGTTTTTGGTTGTTTTTTTTTTTCTAGTTACTTGATGCTATTTTACAAAAAAAAGGAAATTAAAAAAAAAAAAAAAAAGGCAAGCATTCTCTGGTAGAAAATGTCCACCCATCTCCAATTTGAGATTCCAACTAGAGCTGTAGGAGAGTCTGCCCTGGGGAGAAGAGACGTCTGAATGGAAACATTCCATAACCTATACCTCTCCTCGTCAGTCTGGGAGCTATCCTTTTTCTCGGCCAGAATCACTGTGAGTCATTTCCTGGAGTCCAGGGTTTCTAATGACTGCCATGGGTGGATGCATCACAGCTCTACAAACAGGAAGGTGCTCCCATGAAGCTGCTTGTGAGAAGATCTAGACCAATGACTCAGTTCTCAGTATCCAGGGGTGGTACTGAGATGCTCCCACCAAACCCTGACATGAAATACCACCTTGAGCGACGAGAACGCAGATAATTACAAGGGGCATTCAATCCCTGCCCTGGCCTCCACCAGCGACACCAATTCTTGACATTTCTGCCACACAAACATCTTCCAGTTGAGAGACAGAGTCAAAATTACAATGCATTAATATCACAGAGCCCTACTAAGTCATCAGATGGCACCCCCTTTATGCTGGTAACCATGGGGACTAGATGCAAGTTAGCACTGTTAGAGGTTTTCAAAAACAATAAAAGGCTGGATGTCACTGACGGTCAGACTCATTCAGTCCCCACAACTTCACTAAGGAAAGCACTAACACAACGCTCCCGGAGCCTGAAAAAATCCAGGTGCTGCCATTCACATGATCCTAAAGCTCCCCACCATTTGGAAGTCAAATTGCTTAAAACCTGGAAAGCAGACTGCTGACTGGGATCAACCCTACAGAAATTCCTTACCTCTTTTACCATGGATTTTATAAGCTTGTTGGCCTCTTGTAAATCATCTGGGTTTTTGCTTTTCAGCAGTTTGGCTAGAAGCTGTAAGATGAGAAGAGGATATTCAGGAAGGAAACAAAAATAAAGACCCTTTGGCAAAGGGAAGCATCAAAAGGAATCCAAGTGAACAATTTAGGGGAGAAGAGATACAGCCACTATTACAAAGTTCTCACTGCTTTCATAGCTACAGTGACTTCAGCAGGAGTCATTTATGGTTTATTATTTTACGTGAGTTGCTGCATTCTTGTTTCTATGCAGGACAAATACTGTGAAATCCCAGAGACTTCTGACACTAATTATTCTTCCCATATGTCATTTTTGGCCCTGTGGGTGAAATGTTCTCTGCCTCTCAGTGCTACAGCAGGATGGCACTTTAACTAGAAATAACCTCATAATGGTAACACAGACAAGGCCTTAACTGGAACTTCAGGTTAGGCAGGTGGACAAAGCAATGAGTTCTGTGAAAATACACAGCACCACCCCAAAAGGAAAAAAACAAATTAGTACACTTTACATCTTTATTCTAAGTGTGCACTGAGTAATCACGAATGAAAAGCGATTACAAGTCTTCACTGTACCTTGGATTTCTCCTCGTCATCAAACACGGGGTTTTTAGGACGAGGTGGTGGAGAAGGAATCAGGGTTCTGTCTGCAGGAATCACAGGATCAAACATAACGATCCCTGAAAGCAGAAAGGGAACCCCCGTGGGTTTGCACAGGCAGGCACAGCAGGCAGGGCACCCAGCTACGCACAGGGCTGCGGTCAAAGCGACCACGCAGCTGCCCTTGTTCTCTGACACCAGCCCACTCTTCTAATAAGTGACAGAGGAGCAAAACCACTGAGCACGCGAGCTTGAAAAAACAGTTTTCTTTGATAAAGGCCAAAAGCCCAGAGAATGTGTCGCTGCGTCCATACTGCTCCTCTAATAGCTCAAGATAATCAATAGCTCTCCACCATTTGTCTTCCCCCTTTCACTTCGGCTGCTGAACCACTAAGTGAAGTCCCAGACAACCCAGCTTTGTGCAAACTCAAGGGCATGATGTTTGTTTGCATAAATAAGCTGAGCAGGGAAGCAGAGAGCAATGCAAAATGGGGTGATCAGCAGCCACCGAAGCACGAGTGGGGGAAGAGCTAAGCTTGGTCCACTGTCAAACCCTTAAATTTGGGCTCTACTTCAAGAGCTTTCCTGGAACCAATTTTTCCTGTGTTGAAGCTGCACGCTTCTCAGCTGAGCTTTTTTCACTCTGTGCCTACATAAGAAATCTGTATCAGTTGAACTAAAGGTACAATTGTAAAGTGACCTAGTTAAGAACACAAAAGGCTACATGGAGGCTCTTATTTCACTTTAAATTAGACTTGTTCACATCATTTAATAACTAGTTTCAGAAACACTCAAAAAAGGCCCCGCAAACCAAAAGCATTTGTGCAAAGTATTTAATTAATCTAGCTAAAAAAGCCAACCCAACCCAGCCCAAGGAATTTAAACTAATGAGAAGCTTTTCAGGGAATTTCTCCCTTGTTCTGTCTCCCCTCAGAGCTTGCCTTGACCCCATGTAATTAGAAGCTGCATCTTTTGTGACACTCCTGCTTCAAGCACAGGCTGGAGAGAACACATGAGCGAGTAGCTGAGGTCTTACCTTGTCGCTTCAGCATGTAGTAGGCATCCTTGATTTTGGATTCTTCTGGCAATGCCACAGTCCAGCTATACAGCAATTCAATGACTTTGCTCTTCACCTTCTCTGAGACTCGATCTCCCAGGTACTAAGAGTGGAAAAAAACAAGAGTAAATTCTCCACATTCTTCAATTCTTTTCAAAAATAAACCTCAAACCCAGAGAATGGAAGTTCAGTGATATACACTACTTGAAGTTCCAAGATGATCTAAGATATATCTTATTAAGAGGAAAAAAATGCTCCTCTAATATATTTGAAATAACAGTTAAGTTATGTGATTATCTTCAGCAAAAGAAAAGCACCTATCCTGACAGTTCCAGAATTCAGCTATTTAAAAATGACAGCAGTACAGATAACCACCCCCTCCCCTGTTTTACAGGAAAGAATCTGGGAATACTCTGCTGCACCCATCATGCCATGGGGTGCCTCTGTCTATTCTTCACCAAGTTAAACTGATCATGATCCCCTGATTCTACGAATGTCGAGGGACTCAGCCAGGCACTCTTTACACAGCAAGCTGGTAACAGAGTAAGGACTAGAACTCGATGGTGTTCTAGCTTCTGCACCACACCTCTCTTCCACCAATGTGGGAGTTTTGTTTGTTTTTTTTTTAAAAAAAAACAAAACACAGCCCAAGCTTTAGAAGCCCTTGAGTTATATAACAGATTAGAACAATACAGAGGGTAAATAAGCATAACTTACTGAGAAAAATAGTAAGCAGAGCATTAAAAACAACCCCAAACCTCAGCTAACAAACCCTTCTGAACATAGGCCAATAAATCCAACGAGCCAGACAGAGCACTGCCAACATTCTGGATGTTGCTTGTACCTTACAGAGGCCACACAAGAGGTAAATACAGCAGAAGACTCGGGGACTAACCTTTGGAGACACAACTTTTATTAACTCGTTCAAAAAGCGAAACTTCCCTACTTCATTATGAAATCTTCTCCCACAATTCTTCATACAAGCTTCCAGCACCTGCATCCAAGTAACAAAAACAGGGTGTGGAATGGACACCAAAACTCTTCTGTAACAGGGTACTTGTGTTCTGCTTACAGGGCGCTGAAGGACTCGTGTCAGCGAGACCCACATTCCCGCACTGCGATACAGGCTGGAATCTCCCATCTTTAGGAGGAGACAGGCTGGTCTCCCACCCTCAGCCATCTGCACAGGGATCTAAGTTATCTCACCATTAGGCCTCATAACACTGAACACAAATTTTGCCAGGAGATAACAAACGAAAACAGCTGAAACTAAACCAGATTTCTTTCTGACTGCTCTATGGCTAATGAGCAATCTCAACGCTTCCGTGACGGAACCAGCAGAGGGGAACCAAGGCGCTCAGCCCCAAAAGCAGCCCCAGCTAACCCATCTGACACACACTGTGCCCCCTCGTACTCTGCACAGATGATGGAAAATGATATAGAACTGGATGTAAGAGGTGGGGTAAGGGCTACCTACTGTCAAGGCCTGGACTGCCTCCCATTCCTGTGGCGACTGGATTTTATGAGCCAGGAGCCTCACAGCTATCTGCGGCCTGAAACGAAGCAGATCCCCATTACCAACAAAGCAGATGAACAAGCAGAAGGATTTTCAGACTTTTACAAATTCTACCGTTTCAACAAGGTGCCTTTCACATAATTAAAATGAAATTGTCATTTAGTACTTTTCCTCTTTCCGTCAGTGTACAAAGGCTAACGAGAAATGTTCAGGGCATCTTCGTAAGCCTAGGGTGTTTGCGCATGTGAAAGGAAGCCAGCAATTCCAGATTCCTGCTTGGGAGGGGCCAAACAACTCCCAGCATAGTCCTCAGCCCAGGAATTCACTTCATTTCTCTTGCATCAGTTTCCTTTTTCCAGAAGAAAACACTTCTTCCTTAGCTCACAGGAATGCCGTGGCCCAGGAGGTTTCCTCAGTTAAGTCTTGTGAAGATTTTAAAGACAAGAAGCCCTGTCAGGCACTAAGAGCTAAAACCTCGTTTTCCAAACTGGCAAACTGAGCAGCATGTGGCCAGAGGAGAGCCCTGCAGCTGCAGAAGCCAACATTAGGGGCAGATTCAGAATTCCCTTTTTCTGAGTGCTCAGCCTGTGTATGAGCCAAGCTGCCTCTCACAAAAGAGAAACCACCCTTTGCAGAGCCTCGTTTCCTTTGTAGACGGATCTTCCTTGTGGTGTTGGCTCACAGAAAAGAAAAGATGAAAGTTTGATGATGAAATGGTATATTTTAAATGCTGAATTTTCATTTATTAAACCCAGAGCGGTTTGGGACACCCACCCTTCAAGTTCTTTGTTGATCTGGTCACAGAATCCGATGATGTATTCCCAGTCTTCTTGCCTGTTAGATGGGTTAGTGGCTTTATCTTTGGTAAAGGAAAGAGAACATATTACCAATTAAGCAAAAGAAACAGTATAAAAGGTCACACATTTCCTAGAGAAAAGCACTTGACACCCACTGCCAACTACAAGAAAAAGAGAAATAAGCTCACACATGGTATGTCTGTTCAGGGAAAAGGGTGTGTCCAAGTGGAGACATCCAAACACCCAGCAAGAATCACTGCTTTCCAAAAAAAAAACAAACCAAAAAACAGGTGCCAAATCTCAAGTACTTAAAAAAACGCTATTTCCATACTCCAAATGAGAGTACAAGATAAAATATTTCAGCTCACACTATTTCCCTCTGTCTGAAATACTATCTCTTTCTATTTGGCTATAATATTAAACTCCTCAAAGGCCAAACCCTCACGCTTTCTACACAGGAAATTATTTTAGTATTCCCTGGGAGTTTTGTAGAAGAGCTGGAACCCCAGACGTTTCACATAAGTCACTTAGCATTAACACTCGCTTTTAGAGTGTCGGCTGATTTGTTAGATGCCTGAGCATTCCTCCTGGGAATTACAAACTGAAATTCATTATTACACATTGAGTTGTTCCTGCAAGTAATAAACACTCCGGTCTGTACCCGATCAGGAATTCAAATCCTATACGCTCAAACCGAGACACCGATGCTCTACTGACTGGGCTATTTCAGGCTCCTGAAGGATCCTCCCTCGGGAACCAGGGGCTCACTTATTGTACTGATTGCAGAAGAGTGAGGCCATCAGCATCTTTTTTTTTTTTGTTAGGAATGCATCTTCTCCGTGTATTCTACTTAATTCTGATGGAGCACTAAATTTACGGTGGACAAGATTCCTCCTTTAACCTAATTTTCCAACCGAGATGACTGAATATGGTGATTTTTCTTTCTTGTAAGAGAAGAAACAACACACTGTAGCTATGTACCTGTGGGCTGGCATTTAAGAAGCCTTCCTCAAAATTTTAATACAATAGAAAGAGCTGCAGAGGAGCAAACATTGCTTAACCAGATAATACAGAGCAGGAGATGAAGGACAGAAAAAAAAAATCAGCACACATCTCTGTACTTTCATCTCCGAGGGAAGCATAACGAAATAAGCACACGCTACATTACAAAGGGCTACTTTTTACCACTATGAAAACATATCCTTTTACCTTTCCACAGGCAGATGAAAACAGCTGTCAGGTATCTACTCTGACACCTCACTTTCCCAGCCTACCTTCATCCTCCTGCTGTGGCAGCCCTACAAGGTTTGCTTGTATTTCCCCCCCTCACGGAAGGACAGTCGTAAAGCAATTTTGTGAATTGTTCCACGGATTGCATCGGCAGAGGTGAAGCTCTGTGCCCACTGCCAACTTCCAGGGCACCTGAGATAAGCAGAAGGCGGCAGCGAGGGAGGACTAACTGGAGCCTCACATCTTGTTGTACCAGCTAAGCTACCACAGTATTTTTTTTTTTTTTGAACTCCAGAGATTCAAAGGAGGCTTAGTTTAAAACGCGGCCGCTGCGAAGCCAGGCAACTGCTCGAAACGTATGTGGCACTTAAACCTTATCACCACACTCAGGACTGCTGAACACCCTGGAAGCATCATGAAACCGCAGACTCAGAACAATCTAAAGTCTCTTCACGCAAGTCGGACAGCATCGCGCGCGGTTCAGTGCTCCAAAGCACCTCTGCTGCTCTGCAGGACTAGAAGAAAGGCAGACGATTCTTGGCTGGAGTTAATAGAATTTAGTTAGTAAATGCAGGAAGAGCATAAACAAGTAAAGACACTCAACTGAACGGACTCCTGGTTGGTTGCAAATCCTGAAGTTGGATAAGCTTCGGTACAAACAGGAAAACACAATCGATATCTCCATGCCGCACGTGCTAATTTTAAAGCTGTTCCAAACCTTTCCAAAGATTTCTTGGAATGACACTGGATTATTTCACACCCTCAGATTGGCTTCAGACCCTTCTAAATTTTTTGTACCTAAAGCTCCCACATAAAGATAGTAAAGTCTCAGAAGGAGAGAGAGATTACCAAAGGGAAGTTATGTTCCACATGAAGAAACTCCCTATTTCTAGCACTCATAAAATCTCCACAGGAAACCCTAGTTCATAAAAGTTAATAAACTGGATCGGAAGTCCTGCCCTGGCTCTGGGGATTGATGTGTTTGTGACACAACGGTGTGTACAGGCACTTATTACCCATCTCAGCACAGCCACGTGAACACAGCATCCCCAGTGAGCTAAATTACCTGGCTTCACCTTTTCAGGACAGCCCTACATGCAGCTGCACCACATCAAGGAATAACTTAAAATCCTCTGGTTTTATGCAGAATGCTTAAAATGTGGGCAGGAAGCTCCTCTGCACTGTCTTGCAAATACATTTCAACCCTTATATGAAAGGATTCACTCCAGGAAGGAGAGTTTGGCGCTCCGAAGATCAAATCCTTGGCTTCTTTGTTGAAACTGGCAACAAAGGCCCATTTGGCACCGGTTAGGAAGTCTGCTTTGAGAGACACTTGTCCACCAGGGCCCATTCTGAAAACCTCATTTCACGTTGGCAACCAAGTGAATCCGAATTAGCAGCGTGGGAACAAAAGCCTCGGCGCTACCCCAAGTGCTGCTGCCGCCGCCTCTGCCCTGGCTTTCAGACACCGCTGCGCTGAGCTCAGGCAGAGTCGCTTCACACCTGACCCAAGCGTCCCAGCCATTCCGTCCCAGTTGCTGTGCCAGACCCTGAAACTCTAATGAGTCAACATTCAGATGCATCATTAGATACGAAACAAAGGTGCTTATTTTCTCTAGAGAGAAACAAGGCTGGAACGCAGAGAACCGCTGACCATTAATTGTCTGGTAATGAGCGCTTCTATTTTCATGGCTTTACTTCTCTACTAAGACAAAAGCCGTCCCAACAAAGGGCTTGCCCAGGTCAGGCTTAGCATATGAACTGGGAATCGCAAGCCTGAGCACGTCAAGTCTAACAGATTCTGGAGAGGAGGAGGAGGAGAACGCTGACCCATGACAATAAGAAGCAAAAAGGAAATTAAGGCAATCATAATATTTAATCCATCCGTGTCTATTCCATAGCTGGACATTTCCTAAGCTGGACACGACTTGGGTATAGTCAGCTTCCTTCTGGATGCAGCAGAAAAGGCAGCACTACAGTCCAAGGATCCAGCTGTGTTTGTACAACTGAGATTATTTCTAACCTCCTCTTCTATTTCAGCAAAGTGCAAAAGAGGAGCCTGCTGGGCAGGAGAGCCTAGAAAGGATCACCTTCTCTCATCCCAGCTGCCTGAAATGAGGCAGGAGATGTGAAGATGCTAGATCATCCCCAGCTGAAGTGCAGATCCCGCTGCAGCATTAGGACACGAGGATGATGTTACTTCACGGGTCTCTGACTCCACCTGATGACAGAGACAGGGCAGTGTGGAAAGCTGCATGCCACTGGGACAGAGAAGAAAATCACCGGCAATAAGAAATTTTTCATTCTCCCGCGACTGGGGAAGTTGGCTGTGCTGCTGAGCAGGGCCAGCCCTTCCCTTCAGTGCACATCCTCAAGGTTAGCATTGTGATGGTTACAAGAAAAAAGCCCTCAGGAGGCCTGGTGAAAGTGCTCCAGATGCACCAGCCTTTGCATTCCGCCTTCCTGGTCCGCACGACTCCTCTGGTAATTTACGTTCTCTAAAGGCTCCGTGTTCTCCCTCCGATGGGAGGAGCGATATCATCACCCCAGCACAAACCACTGTAGCAGTGACCTGGCAGAAATGCATCCTCTGAAATGAGAGAGCAACACTCAAGCCTTAAAAAATGTGCAATTAGGCTCACTGCAATATTTCTTACAGTGAGTAAGGCCTTTGCAACACCACCCTTTGGTCTATGTCCTCCAGTGGAGAATATCCTACCGCTTGGCCAAGGAGAGAGAATTTCTCTCTTAACTTTCACCATTAAAAAAAAAAACAAAACCCACAAACAAACAGTCAGGAAGCTTTCCAGGCTCTACAACCTAAAATATCCTTCCTACTAGAGATATTTTCACACACAAACTGAACTCAGTGAGTCACTTCTCCTCGGAGAAAGATTAAAAGGAAGGGATGTGGGTGTTTCTTCATGTGTCTCGCTGGCTACAGTGTAAGATATTGACAAACTGTGGGAGTTAAAAGGAGGAGCAAAAATGGTAAAGGAGACAGAAGGGATTGATCTAAAATGAGAAGTAAAAGCTGAAAACATCATTTAGCCAATAACTCCTCTAACAGATGACGATACCATGCACACATTCCAATTTTATATAAAAATGCCAAGAAAGAACAAGAATTCTTTAATCTTGTTTATGGAAAGATAAGTCCAAAGAGGTAACACATTTTATACTTCGAGGAATTTAGGCTAATGACCATCTTCTGCTGTTTGCCTTGTGCCCGATTACTTAGGAACTTCTCTCACTGCTGTAATTGAAAGAATAACTACTAAAAAGTGAAGAAAACCTAAGCAACAAGCTAGGATAGCCTCCCAGGGACAGCAGCAGGAGCTCCTCTATGTGAAATATAAGAAAAACAATTACTGCTACTATTGATTCATTCAAGAATCACCTCCCGACCCGGTGGTGCTGGGTCGGGATCCTGCAGCACTAGGTTCTGTAGAGCCAGCAGCCCAAGAGCCAGCCAGCTCCCCGGCAGCACGGAGACACACCACGGAGGAGATACTCAGCAAGGATGTGGGTGAACAAGCCATGCTGGTTGTTTCCCCCCCCTCCATCTCTGATGTTTAAGATTCTGTGATAAAAAACGTCTTGATAAAGGAACTTTACTTATTTCTGTCTGTATGGAACCGACATTGATAACCCCTACCCTGAACCTGTAGCTGGGCCAACGTCTGCTTGAAAGCCATGGTTGTGTAACACAAGAATACAATTTATCTGGGAAATCCCAACAGTTCTCAACCTCACAAACAGCGCTAAGGCTGTACACTCAGCTATCCAAAATCCAGGCCAGGGAAGAAGAGACAGCAAAGACAGATACATATCTTTATGAGGTACCTTTATAGTGAAAAAAAAAAAAAAAAAAGCAACAGCCTTGCAGGTGCTGAGCAAGGTGAGCTACAAACCTGCTCATTCCTCACACCTCCCAGCAAATAAGTCGATTAACGGACCCCAAGGGCTGCTGTGCCCCTACAACCCCACCTCTGCATCCCTCCTTCACTGACAACATCGCGCCACGGGCGCGAAACGCGGAGCGGGCGAGGGGGTGCCAGTGACCGGTGAAGGGGGGAGGCCTCCGCCCGCTCTCTCCCCGCAGAGGGCACATCCCCACGCAGGCGGAGGGAGGTTATGTGCTCCGCGGGACCGTCCCCAGCGTGCCCATACCCGTCCCGGCCTCCTCTGGACGGCATCACCCCGGCCNACCGACCCGCCACGCCTGAGGGGCGAGGGTCTCGGTTCCCCCTTGCTCCTCTCCAAACCGCACCAAAATGCCGCCTCCTGCTGCGAAAAATGAATTAAATTCCAGCTTCAGGTGCTCGCCCCACTCCCACGAGCGCGGAATAGTAGTTATTCTAAGCCACCCCCAGCCTGGAACGTGACCTGTGGGCCCTTCGGAGGCTCGTCCGTGGGCACAGGCAGGGAGGGGAGCTCGGCGCTGCCGACCCGGGACTCCCGTCCCAACCCATCTCTTGGGTGCGGGGATGGCCCGATAGTTTTGCAGCAAAACTGTGGGTCTTGGTGCTTTGTGCCTCGGGCTCTGCTGCAGTAGAGAAGCAGCCATGGAGAGGAAGGCGGAGATGCCTGTCATGTCCAACACGCCCTTCGGAGATGTGTTCACATCTGTCCGCATCCCCTGGTGACATATCGTGTGTGTCAGTTTGCAGCCCTCCTCCTCCTCCTCCTCCTCTTGTTCTTTGCAGGCTGACGCAGGTGAGATGGAGTCGCTACAACCCCAGTTTCATAGAGCCAGAAGTGAACAAGGAATTGCAACAGAAACCTTGGGAGGAGTTGTCTGAGGAGGAAAAGCAGAAAATGGAGCTTAAGGCTGTCCAACCCATAAAAGCTGCTCCTCCCTCTCTCTCCAGCTCTGTGTTCAGCGACCCTATGATCAGGTCAGAGAAAGCATCGTCTCCTCTGTTACAGCCGGGGTCCCAGGGAGCCGACACACTCCGGAGCTGTGCTGCGCTCCTCAGCCTTCATCTGCTGTGCTGCCCGCTGCCTTCTGGTACAGCACTGTCCCTTTATTCGGGTTAATCTCTTCCCACAAAGCCAGTCCAGTCACAGTGATTAGAGATAATTACAGCAGATCTGGCAGCACCCAGACTTAACCATGGGAACAACACAAAGCAGGGGGGGTCATTTCTGTGGGTGATAAAACCAGAATTTAAATCAGATCACATTTGGCTTTGTGTTTGCAGTAAATTCACCAATATGATGATGAAGGATGGAAATAAAGTGCTGGCCAGAAGCCTCATGGCTCAGGTGAGAACTCAAGTTTCCTCTTGCTATTATGTTAAAACAGTACACTATGGAAAGTTGGGGCATCACATTCACTGGAATTAGGAATTACCAGAACTCAGGTCATCTCTGTGGTCCTGATACCTTTCCCTCTGCACACACATCACTCTCGCTGTTATGTATCTGATCAGATGTACATCTTGTGTAAGACCCAAGCTCATTCACCTCCCAGCCCAGGTGGTAGTGGCTTAATGGGCAATATTTGCTTAATGTTCTCCTTTCACTCCTCAGTAGCTCTTGGACCTTATATACTGCATAAACTCAGAGGATACCTTTAAAAGCATAATTTTCTCAAAAGATCTTCCTTCCAGCTCTTTTGTGCCTTATCTTCCTGTAACTTACCCATGAAGTGCCACAACTGTGTCACCTGTACGACAGAGCTTTGACCTCTGCTCTGACCTACAGTAACTGGTATTAGCTGGTGCTCCCATCTGGTGTGTTCCACCCTTGGAACAGGGACACATGTTGCCCAAGTGTTGCCTAAGTAGCTGCTGATTCCTTGTGACAGAAAAACGGGCAGGCTCTGGGCTCTTGAGTCCAGGCTTTTGAGGGGAGGGTGCTTAGTGCACACAGACCTGCGTTCCTGGCTCTGCTTTGTCCCCACCTTTCCCTGGCTCAGGTTTGTGCTCCTCTGCCCCTTCACCCCAAATTCAGTCTCTGATAAGGAGACTGAAAACCTGGAAGAAGGTCAAGTGAAACTTGAGTAAGAGAATCCCCAACTGGCCTGTTGCCTTTAGGGCTAGAAAACCAGCTGCTCAAGTGAAAAAGGGGTGCTTGCAAAAGTGATGTAACTTCATGGAGTGGGATAATCCATCTGCTCTGCATGTCTCCTTGCTTGTCTTTGTCCCAAGACTCTAGAGACCATTAAGAGGAAGCAGCTGGAGAAGTACCACAAAGCTCCAGAAGAAGAGAAGGAGAAAATTGAATGCAACCCTTACGTCATTTTCCACCAGGCTCTGAAAAACTGCCAGCCTGTCATTGGGCTCAGCAGCATCACAAGAGGAGGCAAAACCTACCAGGTGAACAGGGTCAGGAGAGAATTAGCTACAGAAGCAGATGCACTGGTTTCCACCTCTTCAGCTCGAACTTTCCTTTTCTTGGAAAGAGAGCCGCTTTGCACTCAGGGTTCAAACAGCACCTAGAAACTGTCCAAGATCAGGACCCTGGCCCATGAGCAATGCCGGCCCCTGGCAGCAGCCTCTGCATCTCTCACTAGGTCAGCAGCAAATGTTGTCCAAGGAGACAGAGACCAGTGATGTGCAGCAAGAACTACCCAGGTAGTCCCAGGACTACCAGTCCCATCCTCTCTGCTGCATCACGTTGCTTGGGTAGAGGTCCCAAAGCCCTGTGTTGGGTCAGCGTGGCAGAATCACAGAATGTTAGGGGCTGGAAGGGACCTCAAAAGATCGAGTCCAACCCCCCTGCCAGAGCAGGAACCTAGAGTAGGTCGTGCAGGAACGCATCCAGGCGGGTTTTGAATGTCTCCAGAGGAGGAGACTCCACAACCTCTCTGGGCAGCCTGTTCCAGTGCCCTGTCACCCTCCCTGTGAAAAGGTGGTTCCTTATGTTTACACGGAACCTCCTGTGCTCCAGTTTGCACCCATTGCTCCTTGTCCTGTCATTGGGCGCCACTGAGAAGAGCCTGGCTCCGTCCTCCTGACACTCGCCCTTTACATATTTATAAACATTAATGAGGTCACCCCTCAGTCTTGAAAGGTCAGCTCGATACAGTGCAATATTTAAAACACGAGCCAAACGTGTCTCTACGTGGGCTCTGCAACACTTGAGACCCCACAGAGGAAGGAGATGGGGAGGTGTTCCTCTGTCACTCCGTGCAGGGCATTGGTGACCATCTCCCACCTCTGCCAGCACAAACCAGCCTGGATCCAGTTCCCCAAGAGGCCAGAAGCCCTTAGAGAGGCCCATGTCTGCAGTACCCGCGGCTGCTCAGAATTTGCCTTTCGGTGGCCGCGGCCCCTTTCTGTGGCCAGAGGAGGCGAATTGGCACAGATGAGCTGTTGGGAGCCGGTGGCACTGCCGAGAGCGGTGCGCTGCCGCCGGAGCTGCCGCACGGTGTTCAGCTGCACCAGTGCGACCGCTGGAGAAGAGCAGGTTACTGGCCATCGCAGTGTGATAACCGTTAGGGTTTAAACCTTCCCCAGGTCCCGGTCCCTCTGAAGGACAATCGGAAGCGCTTCCTGGCCATGAAGTGGTTAATCACCGAGTGCAGGGAGAACAAGCACCGCCGGACGATGATGCCCGAGAAGCTCTCCCAGGAGCTGCTCCAGGCCTTCAATAACGAAGGGCCCATCATCAAGAAGAAGCACGTGCTGCACAAGATGGCAGAGGCGAACCGGGCCTACGCCCACTATCGCTGGTGGTAGGGACTCCGCAGGCGGCACGATGCTGCCGGCCCCACGCCTGGTGAGCAGAGCCCTGGGGCCACCTGCCTGGGAGGAGCTGGGAACAAGAGGGAAAGGTGGAAGTTCCCTTCCAGACAGCTTCTGAACTAAGCCAGGGACAGCCCATCCAATCTTTGCAAAGCTCGTTTCCTTTCTGCTTGTTTGGATGGGGGAAGCGGGGGAATCTGTAAGAGTTACCGGCCCCTGCACGGATGCTCCAGTTATTTCATAATCACTTTCCTGTGAAGAGAAGCCTTAGATGTTTTTTCTTAGAGCAATGCTGTACAAAATAATATTCCACTTGCCTGTTTCCTGGGGACTTGTAAGTCTCCTCCTATAATTGGCGATGCTTTTGGCTACACAGCTAAAAGCAGAGCAGGATTTTATTTTTTGTTTCCACACCATACCCAATTTCACGATTGGTACCGAAGGCAGTAAAAGGCCCTTTCTGATTTTTTTTTTTGTTTCTGGTCAGCAGCAGCGTTGTCTGCACAGATTTGATGGGAATGTTAACAGAAAAAATAAAACCGGTTTTATGAGGAAGGTTTCTTGATTCCAAACCTTTGTTTCTGTCGCTCAAATCTCACACTGCTCTTTCCAGCTACCCTGGTTGTGTAAAGCCACCCTGACACCCTACACCCGAGGGGACAGCGACTATCACAGCTTTAACACTTCACTCAGGAGCAACCTTTAAGTATCGTTCATAGCTCAGCAGCTGCGTAGAGAGAACGCCGCAGGGCACGTATTAGTGGAAAACTTTTATTAGAAAAAAAAAAATCCTTCAATAGACTATTTTGTACCCTTTCTTCCTCTCCCATTCCTATAAGAAACATACTGTAGTTGAAACTCTCTAAATTCTGAGAAAACCATGACGGTTATTGTATAAAACTTATAAAACCTGTTGGTAGCTATGTGTGCTCGGGGCCGTGTCCTGCTGCAGGCTGCCCTGTGGCAGGTGTTGCCTCGTGACCCCGGGAGGCCGTGCAGGCGCAGCCAGCGTGCTAGAGGGAGGTTGGGAAAAATAGCACTTGGTTGAGCTGTTGGTGAGGCCACGGCGTTTTCTGTGACTTGTCCTAGAGAACCAGGTACAACCTGAGCTGTGAAAGATTCCCCCTCCACCTCCCGCAGCTCTGCTAGCACTCGGCTGAGCCCAAGTGTTCTCGGCTTAAACTGGGCTTTCCTTAACACCCATATGAAATGGTGCTTCGAGCTGGGAGCCTTCCTTGCTCTGCACTGACTGCAGCCCAATACTAGACAAAGCCAGTGGGAGAACTTGCTGGGTTAAATGTGCCCTGCCCTTCCCACCTCTCCAAAGTCAGGCTAAGCACCAGTTGCAGCCTGACAGTTAGTTAGGTGCCCACAGGCTCTAGCCAGTACAAATCCTATTTACAGGAAGTGCTAGAAAAACAACGTGAAAAGAAATTCAAACTTGGTATGAAGCTTGCTGGTGAAAGTGCTGGAGACGTCTCTCCACCTCTGCCGCGGAGGTTAATCCGTCACTTCGCTATAATAGTATTTCTGGGCAGCGTCCGTCATCTTCCAGTCGGCAGCCCGAAACTCGATGATCTCCAGCAGCAGGAGCTGGGACAGGGAGCTGAGCCCCTCCTGCAGAAGGAAACCATCTCGGAGGAGAGAGAAGAGTTCATCCATCCGCTGGGAGTTCATCTTCTCCAGCTGCTCGCCGATGCGATGGAGCTGCAGGACCAAGCAGTCCACCTGCAGAAGGAAGAGAAGGTGGTGGCTGAGTACAAAGGAAAGGGGAGCTTTGGCACGTCTCGGTGGACGTTCCAGTCACGTATGGAGCGGCTCATCCCATTCCCTCTGTTCTGCATTTCCAACAGGTGACAGTTACGCTTCCCTCAAGTCACTGCAACAGGAGGCAGCAGAGGCTGAATGTCTCTTCTGTCAAATCACCGGAAAAGCACATCCTGAACACCTCTGTGTTAGGTAAAACTGCCAGAGAAACGCACCCGCAACAGGTGGGAAAACCTTAAATTTCCTGCAGAATGCAGGCAAGGCAGGAGCTGAGGCCTGTGCAAGGAGGTGCCTCCAAGAACAGAGGGAAGTGGTTGGAACATGCCCTAAAGCTCTTAGTCTGGTGCCCTGTGGGAGGACGTGCAGCCTGGGCCAGGCAGTCACAGCCAGCACCTCCATCCCGCTGCCTTCTGGGCTGTGAACCTTCCTGACCCTCTGGCAGGTCTCCTTCCAGCACAAACTGGGGAGGCAGCTCTCCCTCCTTTGCATCCCCCCCTGGGATGCGCTTTTTTGCCGGTCCTTGGCAGGAGAACGGGCGTGTTCACAGCCCTCTTCCCTGCACTCACCTCTTCCTCCTTCTGCAGGCTGTCGGGCTGTGCCAGCCGGAACAGACAGTCGTAAACGGGGTTCACCAGAGCCATCATGGGCATGTTGTTCACCTGTAAGGAGGCAGGAGCCGTCATCAGCTTGGGGCCAGAAAGGGAGGACTCTGCACCTATTTTAAATAGTCCTTCCCTTGCTGCTCTTTCAAAGAGAAGGGAACAGAATTTAGTTGTGCTGCCAAATGCCATATTGGTGGGATTTATGTAGGAGACCAGACGTTCGAGTCTCCAGGAGCCAGAGAAGCTGAAGAACTGATGTAAAAAACATCTATTTTTAAATGTAAGCAAGTAGTCATGGGAAATACTCTTGTTGCAACAGCATTTTTCCTGCTTGCAGCTCTACTTGCATCATTTTTACTCCAAGCGGGCATCCAAGTACACACGCTGCAGTGAAGGCTTGCAGACAAACTCCAGCAGTACACAGGCTACAAATTTTGTGGGCACCCACAGGTACCCTCCGGGACCTCACAGCAACTAAACTAATTCAGTCTGGGACATTCGGGAGCAGGCAAATCAGGATCTCAAACACCAAGAACAAAACAAGGAAGACTGTGACTGTTCCCAGAGACGGCTCTGCCTCTCCAAGCCTGTTTGTTTGCCTGTAGGTAGCACCAACTCCGGCACCATCCTCATGCTGAAATCCGGCTCTGGCTGCCACTGCCGAGCCACAGCCAGAGGCTCCACCCAACACCCATCCGACACTCCTGCCCTGGTGTCTACAGCCCTCTGGGCCCTTCTGGCACCCCCAGGCAGAAGCAGCCGGGTGCTCCTGCTCTGGCTCCAGCTCCTTACCCTCAGGTAGTCGAAAATGTTGCAGATGAAGGTAACGTAGCAGATCCAGGCCTGGAGTGAGCGGGTGCGCAGCTCCTCCCTGTCCTTGTACTCCTGCTGCAGCCGGTTCAGCAGGCTCCTCCGGAAGATGCTCTGGCCAACTTGTTTGCTCTCTGCCTACGAGCCCACAAAAGCAGGGTGGAGGGATGAAATGGGGGTGTGAGAGGGGCAGGGGGATCCTGCTACTGGAGTGATGCAGGACCACCCTCCCATGATGGCCCAGAGAGGCAGGAGAGCTGCAACTAACTGCCCGTGCTCGCCGGCCACTCGTCTGGATGCTGCCACGGCACGGGGTGAGCGGCAGAAGAGGAAAGCTGGCTGGTGGGTCAGAGCACAGAGCTGGGGCAAAGCCTCCTGGCCCAGCCCGGGGGACGACCCACAGAGCTGAAGCGCTGCATGGTGTGGACACGAGGAGCTCTCACCTGGATGATGGTGTAGCAGATGCGCCCCGCCTCCTTGCTGAACACACAGTCTTTGAGGGACTGGTCCACTATAATATTGGCAACTTTTTCCAGGTCCACATTGCTGGGGTCTGCAGAGAGAAGAAATGCTGTCAGGACACAGCACCCTTTGTGCTCTGCTTGTTTTGAGGGTACTTGGAAAGCAACTAAGGCCGGTGCGGAGCCTGGTACAACCACGTTATATGGTGCAAAACCTCACGCTCACTCCCACATCACGAGTCACAGCCCCTCTTGCACATCAGCTGCTTTGGAGATACCATCTCCGATGGTGCATGGTGCTCCCAGGCTAGAGAGGCAGCCATCAGGATGGGAAAGCAATGGAGGAAAGCAGATAATACGAGAAGCAAGTTGATCTGAATCTGAAATCCCAGCGCTGCTTCAAAGTAGGATTAGCAGGAGCCAGATGTGCAAACCCAGACTGGACTTGGAATAGGGACATGACTGATGAGCAGGAGACCCCAGGGGCTGGGAAGATGAGACGGCCCCGCAGCAGGAGGGGCAGAGAGCGGGAACTAGGCACTGGAGAGGGGTGAAGGGGCAAGGGGCCAGGTGTGGGGTTGGAGCAGGAGAGGAGGGTACCAAGTATCTATCCTCTGCACATGGCAGAGGAGCTAGTAAAGAGCCTGCTGACCTTTGAGGGCTGTTTTCAGCAGCTTCTGAGTTTCGCTGTCGAACGACTGTATTTTATACTCTTCTTTGCCCGTTTCCCCCATGACTGGCTTCCTCCAAGGGCAACAGTCAGGGCAGCGGATGGGCTAGTGACAGTCCCTGGAGAGAGAGCACACAGAGTGTAGTTGGACAGAGAGGCAGACTTTCACCCGGCCATTTAGCAAACCCCATTTAGTGCTGGAGCACAGGCTCTAATCCTGAGAATTCCCTGCCCAAGGAAACTCCTCTGTTATTAGGACACCCACCTCCGGCCCTAGATCTGAGCAAAGCCTCATTCCCACATGTTGATAAGCCTTGCTTCCCACCAGCCTATGACAGGACTTCATCTTCAGAGGCTTTACATTTTTCTGATACGAAAAATGTGTTGATCTGCAGGTTCAAAGTGGACAGCACACCAAGGCAGCCCCAAAATATACCAATCTCCCCTCAGAATGCTTCCCTGTGGCTGTATCACAGGGAAGCACACGCAAGAGCACCCCACGCAGCCTTTCCCTCGTGCCTTTGAAACACCAATTCAGCAGGTTTCACACAGCAGCCTGGGAAGAATTAAAGCCAGCGCCTAAGCGTCCAAGGCACACTCGGCTGAGCGAGCAGAGCACCTCTCCTGCGCCGGAGCCAGGCTCCCTCAGCTCCCAGCGGGACACAGCAAGCTCCGGCAGCCAAATCCCCAACAGCAACAGCTCTTGTTTCATCCCCCTGCAGCCAAGCAGAGCTCCCTGCAGTACCGACGGTGCTCCTAAAGAGTCTCTAAAATAATTTTCTGCAGCTTCGTGGTACAGCGGAGACAGAGAGAAGATACACACAGCACAGAGAGCTTGATTTGCCAGGCACAGGAGATGATCTGCTGGATGCAATGCCGGACTGGCCAGACCCACAGCACAAAGAGGAGAAGGCAATCGGCCAAATGAGTTTTGCCAGCTCGTCAAAATTCCTGGGCTGTTACTCACCCCTCTCTGCAAACAGGTCCCGACCCAGATTAAAGCTGAAGAGCCCAGTGCCCTTTAGAGGCTTGGGACGTGGATCGCAGGCAGCCTGACCCCTTGGACACACCACTTGCCATAAAGCCACAGTACAACTCAGAGCAGAGAGCAGAGCTCGCTGGTGCGTAGAGGTCCATCCCTGCCCTCCCTACCAGGTCCAGGGGGTACCTTGCTCCTCGGGGTGACAACCTGCTGACACTGCTCTTGCAGCCGATGCCCTCACTCACGCAGGGTTACCTGCCCTGGGACCAGCAGAGAAGTCTGAGCTCACCAGCAGCCCCGTGTCCCACCGGCAGCATCGCCGCATGGAAGGAACCTGGCGAGAGCTCAGCACCGCACACAGCGAAGCAAGAAGCGCCCAAGCCCGTCTGGCAGCGTCTCTGCTGCCACCACCCAGCACCTCTCCCTCTCCCCACGGCTCCCTGAGGACGAGCACGGCTGCTTTGAACCGCTGTCCCAAATTATCCCACCCAGAACGAACCACAGCGGGTGAGTGTAAAACCAGTCAGGCCTCATCTGCTTCTGAGATCCTGCTGCCAGGACCACCTCGCCTGAAGGGCTGGTGACAGTGGGTGCCGCCAGGCACAGCATCACACATGGGTACCGGTTCCTCCTCTAAAGTGGTCCCCGCTAGAGGAGCTGTCCCGGGGACTGACGTGGTTGGGGTCAGCACCCTCCATCTGCCGGCCCGTCTGCCGGGGCCCTGCCCCGCGGGGTCACGTCGGGCTGGACGTGCCCCGGCCACCGCTCGGAGAAAGAGAAGAGCAGCGAGTCTCCTCTGCCGCCCCTCAGCATCCGCCCGAGGGGCACCACCACCTGCCCGGGACCCCCGGCCCGTCCCCACCGAGCCGCAGGNCACCCCATTGCTCCTCCCCCGGGCACGGCCACCTGCTCCCCCGGGTACCCCCGGGAAGATCCCCACGCACGGCGGCATCCTCACCCGCGCCCCGGGCACTCCCAGGCACGGGCGGCTGCTCCCCCTGTCCCTTGGGCAGCCCCGGAAAGCCCCCCCAGGCACGGGCGGCTGCTCGCCGGCTGCCCCTGCCAAACGCTCACCTCTCTGTCCTGGTTCCCCCTCGGGGTTCCCCCACTGAAGCTGCAGCACGCTCGCCGCTCGCCGCTTTACGGGTGAAAACCGCGTTTAATCTGCCCTTCCCTCCAGGCCAGGCCACGCTGCAGCGCAGCGGCATTAAAAAAATCAATAGAAACAAAAATTCTGCACGAAACCAAGTCACCACAACAAGAGCTGAGTGTGGTATAATATACTTCATGGTTTTTCTCTTAACTCTCAACTGTTTTACAGTGGAAGACCCCTGAGGGGGTGAAGCCTTTGCAGCATTTCGACACGAGCAGAGCAGCCAGGCTGCTGAAACCAGAGAACAGCCGCAGGAAGCACAGAGTGAGCACTTTGGGAACATTTTCTGCGGCGCTGTGTAGCCTGACTAGATACAAACCAACCCCCACGGGCGTGCAGCTCAGGACCAGCCGCCGTGGCTCTGAGAGTTTCTCTCAGGCAGTACGATGGGACAGGGCGGCACAAAGCCCGTTGGCCAGTCCCCCTCGGTGTTGATACCCGCTTGGGTATCAACAGCGATACCCAAAGCATCACCCCACACCGCAGACGGGAGGGGATGGCTCTGCCTACTGGTGATGAGCATCCAAGAGCCAGCGATGGGAAGGGAAAACCAGACAGCTACTGTCGCCCCACACTCTGGGACAATTCTCCTCCCTTTGGGTCAGCAGGAGGGCCACGGGTGTCTTGTGGGGTCCAGCTGAGCATACGCACTAGGAAGAAAGGAATAAAAAAACTGCAGCCAGACATAAGCATAACAAAATATTTAATATACCTCTGATCAAAGGTAGGCCCGCCTTGTGCGCATTGCACTCGATGCTTTCAGACAACAGCGGCTGCAAAAGATCCACTCGGGCAACGCAGCAAAACGCCGCCGAGAACGACAGCTTCACATCACAAGAGAAACTTAAACCCACTTTAAATACGATTCTGAGACCGACTGTAAAACGTCCATTCCTTTTCAAAAATGACGCTCCGCAGCTCTGGATGAGCATCCTGAGAGTAGGAGCATCGTAGGAACTGGGTGAGCCGGCCGGCGCTGCAGGACCCGGCGCGTTCACCACAGAACTTGTGCGTCAATGTCCTCCCAGCCGAGGCCGGCCAAGAGCCGTGGTGCGTCCCCCAACAACCACAGCACAACTCGCCTCGAACGCTGCCTGCTAAAGTGCTTTTGGACCTTCTGATGGTAAAAGGCACTAGAAGAAAAGGAACGCGATTGCTGAGCAGCTTGCGAGGTGAATTTCGGGCAAGGCAAATCTCTGCTGATAGGATTACATCGGAGTGAAATCCCCACCATCCCAACGGGCGAACTGCGGCGCAGTCTCACAGCGAGTCACCCACCGCGTTGAGTCACTTGAACCTGAGCTGTTTGTAGATTCTGAGAGCAAATCTGTCCCAGTGTACGGGAGAACACAGTAAGTACAGATCTTTCCCACCTCTCACTTCTCTAATTCCAGGAAATTTAGCTTCAAGCAGCGTGTGTTTTGCCAGAGCAGCATCAGAAGTAAGACCTGTCCTCCTAGTGCTTTGCACCAAACCAGGCTCGTTCCCAAAGAGAAAACCAGAAGTTAATGTTCCCCACGGGCTCTTCCCATCTTATTCTCTCCCTCCTTGTCGTGCTGAGGGAAGTAGAGCGGAGTGATAGAGCGACTTGGTGGGTACCTGGCGCTCGGCCATGGTCAACCCACCACACTGTCACAGCCCTGTCCCCAGCAGCCACCCCCAGTTAGCCAAGTGCACACTGGAAGTTTTTGGGACACGTGCTGCTGACCACAGGCGAGGGATGAAGTGAGCGAGACACAACTTCTAATATTGTACAGTTGAGGTTGTCACTTTTCTCCTTCACTCGCTAGGAGCCCGGGTGCCTTCATAGGCCTGTATCACTGATGACTGACAGCCCCAAGGGACGCAGAAACCAGGACGCGTGCCAAAGCCCTCCACCAGGGAGTGTCTCTTCCACAGCCTAGGCCAGGCTGGCACAACTTAAACTCTGACTTTGCCATCTGTTGGATGGATGAAAAAAGCTCTCCCAGAGAGGAAGGGCTGCTCTGTCCTCTCCATTGCTGCCCTCCCTGTGGAGCAGCCAAGTTTCTGCCCCTAAAGCTGTTCACCTGCATCACCTCAAGCTCCACAGCATGCCTGAGGAACGCCATCCTAGCAGAGAGGGCAGTTTTCTGTTCTTTATTCTTCATCCCTGTAACAACCAAAGCAACCCACCCCCTATTCCAGAGGTTGCCGCGTTCCAAACCAGCTTCCCCCTATTTTGTGCGGTTTAACAGCAGTTCTTTAAAATAAAATAGAAAAAAAACGAGTCTTGTAATGTTTAGAGAGGATTGATGGGTCCCAGGTCAGCACAGAAAACGTTCTGCTGTGGCCAGTCCTGCCCCTGCTAACCACGGCAGTGCTCCTCTCCACCAGGAGCCAAAAGACAGCAACAATCCCAACCTGTTTCAAAACAAGATACTCCTCTCCCTCAGAAGGACGTCACGAGGATGTTCACAACTGCTTATGAGGTCTTTCCAAGAACGACAGATGAACAATATAAACAAAGGCAAAATACTGTCAAGAAGACTTGGGGGGAATCTCAGAAGAGCCTGAAAAACACAGGAAAATGCCAACAGGATTGAGGCACTTTGAGAAACTTTACTCCACATTCTTTGCATTTTTCTCCTCTAAGCAAACCTGCCCATTTCTAGGGTACATGCAGCTAACACTCGCTCTTCAAGGCTCATCTATTTATTAGCCTCCTGCCTGATAGTGACGCCGCTCGGGGAATTTAATTTTACGTAGCTCTCAAAGTCACCTGCAGTGAAATAGCCACACAGCAGCAGACACAAAGTTATTTGGCCTGAGCTTGCAAGGAATCTCTCGAAACATCTCAGCGACCAGTGAAACAGCTGGTCTTTAAAAACAGCCTCTCACAATAGCTCAGGATAAGTGATCAACACCGATACCGCCAGGAGAAGTTGCGTCAACAGAATGGAATTGGTCAGGCTGGAATCTGGCCAGACCATTTGGGATTAACACCCTGAATGCTGCAAAAGAGCCACGAAAAGCTGTGTTAAGAGAACCACCAAAGCACCCTCTAAACAACAGCAGTGCTCTGTCCTGTCCACTGCTCACCAGATGACTCATGAGCTTTGTATCACAGCAGCTCTTCCTCAAAGTCTGCCTTCCACACACTGGTGCAACCGCACCCTGCTCAGCTTGAAAAAAATCAGAGAATTAAAGAGGAGGAAGAAAGTAATTTTCCTCTTTCCCTTGTTACATAAATCAGAGTTGTTGGTTGGGTTTTGGTTTTTGTTGTTTTCGTTTTTTTTTAAAAAAGATTCATAAAACCTTTTAAGCTCCAGAAAACCACTGCTCCAGCTCTAATTCAGTCGTCTTGTCCTTGTCAAACACCACGCTAAGCCAACCAATTCTGATTGACATTCCAGTGCTCTCACTTCAGCTCATCTTGTCCAAACATTTTCATCCATTAACACCACTGCAGGACTGAGGTTCTGAAATGTTTTGAGGCCACCACAGAAATACTTGCTAGAAACATTCAAAGGTATTTAAAAAAAAAAAAAAAAAAGACATTTACTAGTTTCCACAGGACTTTTCCTTCATTATCCCAACTTAGACAAAATATTTCTAAAACTCTATACAGCATTTGTTTACTCACTGCATTGAAGCCAAGAACCCTGAAGTAAAAATTGAGCTTGTGCGTTGAGTGCCCTTAGGGTGGGGTCCTTAACCTGCAGGTCTACTTGCAAAAAGTGTGACTGAGGCGATGCAGAAGCCTAAGAAGAGAAATGGGCACTTAGGATCGAATCAGAGCTCATCAGAGTTGAAGTTTGGGTGAGCATGATCCACTAGAAGTTTCTGTGTTTAAGATGGCTGAGAACGTGCAGAGCCAGTGAGTGGCAATCAAAAAGCAGCAGCTGGCAGCAAAAAAAAACAAAACAATAGGAAACCCGAGGGTCTGTGCACGTTAAAGAGGTTTTCACTGACTTCACAACAGCAGGACAGAGCTACCTGTGCAACGCTGGGAAAAGAACACGGTGCAAACAGCAGGCCAAGGAGCAAGGAACTAAATCTGTGCGGATGCAGCGATAGGAAGTGACGTTAAGTTGGTTCAGCAGCACCGGCTGGGCCAGGACCCCTCTCTGTGATCCAGGGCACGCACAGAGATTCATCCGCTTGATCGGCTGCCTTTTCAGAGCAGTGTCTGTGCTCAAGAGTTGTCTGCTTGGTTCCCCCCTCTCCCCACTAAATGTGAGCTGAAATCGGAGGAGAGAGAGAAAAAAGTGCTCAGTTGAACAGCTTCCAGAAAAGCAGTTCAGTGTCTCAGCGGAGCTGCAGTCACCTTCTCCTCCTGCTTGGTTCCAGGAGGTCATTTCCTATAGGCTGGTGGAGCTCTGATGTTTCCATCATGCCTGTGATAAAGTCATCAGTTTCCCCCTCAGGAACACCAGGTAGCCACAGGCACGTCCCTTTCAGCCTTCCTTCTTCCGAGTGCTATCGGTGCTCTTCAGGGCACACAGGAGGCTGCAGAACAGCTCATACCAAAAGAAGACCAGGCCAGTAGAAACAGCAGCCTTCAGCAAGCTGGGTGAAAGGCCCTTAAAAAAGCCACCGGGGCCCTCCTCTCGCATGATCTGCCTCATGCAGTCCAGGAGACCTCTGTACGTCCGCACCTGGGAGAAAAACGGCGAAACGGTTAAACGAGAAAACTCCAGGACAGCTTTTACAGGGAAAAGAACACAAAGAGCCCCAAAATATGTAACAGAAACATAATCTAGACGTGCAGCTCAGAGAAGCCTTTCTGGCTGTTTTTAGAACTAAGTGAAACTTTCAGAGTCAGTTTGTACAGAGCAAGGCAGAAAAAAAAGCCACCGGCAACGGCTTAAGCAGACGAGTCTAATTGAATGCCCGTAGAATCTTCCTGCTACCACAGCGCGCGTTATTTCTGGCACAAGTTTGTGAAGTAACTATTTCAGATCGTGCTGCTACTGTTTTCCAGCCTCTTCACTCTCTGAGGAGGGACAGCTTTTCAGTTTTCTGTCAGAAAGCAAGCCCAGCTACAGCACTTAGGGGTCTCTAATTAGCTACCTGCGTGTCATCCCGTCCTGCTGTGAAGGTTTAACATCCTGTGGCCCATCACCGCTAAGAACAAATTCTGTACTTCACTGGAAGAGGAAAAGCTTCCAGTGGAATGGGTTAAGACTTCAAATTCCTATGCCAGAGTTTCTTGAGGTACAGTCTGATTTGCTTCTCAGACCCAAGGAATTTGAAGGAAAAACTGAAAATTTTCACATTTCACGGAAAAAAAGGAAAGACCTGTATTTGTCTTAAGAGTATGTTGAGGTGGTACGGATGGTGCTAAAAAACACTGGAAGTATTTCATTTGCTTTGAATTTCAGGATGTTCTGGCACATAAGACACATGCTGAACACCTGGTGCCCATTCCTTGTATCAAAACTCTAATTGCAGAAATGGATCCTGAGAGCCAGGCAATTCCAGCGTAAAACTGGTGTCATTCTCTGCTGGTAGTTTGGTCCTGAATCACAAAATACCAAGCTGCAACTAGAAAAGTCGAGTAAATCGAAATTCCTTTTCCTGCTTAACTCATCCCAGCTCTGAGAGCACCAGGCTGATGGAGACGGATGAGAAGGCAGAGCCTTGGACAATGTCATAAAACGATCCCAGTTTATTTATGCTGCTACTCCGATTACTGAGCGAGACCAGTGCTCAGCTCCCAGAAATTCCCCCGAGAGCTCCCAACCTGACCACCACAGGTAGCACTGGTCAATCATCACTGCGTTCTGGGGATGACTGGCTCCGGATCGTCTCAATTAGTCAATTCCAACATTTCTCACCTGCCCAAAGGCTGCCCGGGCATGCTCAAAGCCACCCACTTGCAGTCGCTTCTTGAACACGTCAAAAGGGTACGTGAGGGTTTTGCTGATGACTCCAGCACAGCTGCCACAAACAAGGTTTGTCACGTTGCCTGAGAAGCAGAAAGGGAAGAAGATAAGGGGGGGGGAGGAAAAAAGGTTTAGTCAGGGAGGTCTCATTAAAGATCATGAGAGGTAAGTGAAAAATCTTAGTAAGGCCAAAAAGGCCCTTTAAAATCACATCACCTTTTCTGCAGCTTGGGCCACAGAAGCTTACTCTGTATTTTCCATCAGGCTCACAATATCTGTCGGAGCCAGATCGTAACAGCTCATCTTGCTTCACTACACTGATTTATGCTTTTGCTGGGCCAAGTAGCATTGCATAAAAAAAAACAGTCATCACAGAACCTGCCCCTAGTGCATGGAAAAGTTTTCATGCTCCCCAGTAACAGCCTGGTCACTGGAAATCTTGCTCTCCTCCCACTTGCTCTAACTGACTTACTCTGGACTGGACTAAGTCACAACTTGACGCTGATTTCAAAGGCTTGGGAGAAGTAAGTTTTGTGATACTAGACTTTTTCCTGACAAACATGAGTTTCCAGCACAAAACCATCACTAGCCTCTGCCATCTAAAAATAAATATGCAGACATGATATTGAAAAGTCTAGTTCCTCTGTTGAAGAAATTCCATCGAGGAACCAAACCACACTGATGTTGCACACACTCTGTCAGGGAGGCACTAGTATCTACAGCTGTCAAGGTGACAGGTCTCGTCAGGATGAGGTTCTCTTATAATGGAGCTAGAAATCAACATAAAAACATGAAATTAAGAGCTTGGTAGTTCTAAATTAGGCTACATGTAGCTGTGCTGGAATCTGCAGGCAGATTTCCTGACGAAATCCAAGAGTCCTGTCCCCATAGCACTAATGAAGCTGAGAGCAAGACTACGCCAGCGCTGCCTTCCCACAGTACCAGTAGTGCAACACAGCTAAAGAAAGAGCACCTTGGCCTGTGACACTTCACCTTCTCATCCATCCACATTTCCATCACGGTTACGTACTCCGTAACAGGAGCTGTTTCTAAACTCGACTGTACTCACTTTCACAATATTTGTGCAGGAGTAACAACAAGAGATGGGAAATAGAGATACTTTTCAGATGTTGCACTGAAAAGGGTGGCAGGACAGAAAATTGAACTATCAGTCTCCCACACTAGCATTCATCCTTTCTTCTCTCCAGATCACAGAGGTCACTCTCCCAAGTGCCTA
This sequence comes from Baryphthengus martii, assembly GCA_013396935.1. Classification (NCBI taxonomy): domain Eukaryota; kingdom Metazoa; phylum Chordata; class Aves; order Coraciiformes; family Momotidae; genus Baryphthengus; species Baryphthengus martii. The sequence continues at coordinate 580,579 of VWZK01016481.1, read as the reverse complement.
CCTCCTTTATTTCCTTCAGCTGGCATCACCCATTCAGAAAACTGTTGCAGGATGTTGTAGAAGTAGAACTGGAGACCAGCATACGGAAAGATAGCCACAATTGTGGGAGTCAAACCTCTATAGAAAGTCCGAGGTCCTTCTGTCCGATACATCGACACCACTGCATGGCGAAGGCTGCGATAGATCTAGACGATAAAGAAGAGGTTGAGTCTAATGAAACGGGCTTAAAAACAGCAAACCAGGGGTCAGGTTGTTTTGCAGTACAGAGAACAGGCATTTCCCACTGCCCAAAACATAACTGACTGATTTTTAGCACAAAGCAACAAAAAAAGTGGTTTTGCACATGGTCACACAGTATTCTCAGCTAAGTCCTTGTGACTCTTGTAAGCCGACAACCTAAACCTGCCCCTGAGCCCCAAGAGACTAACTGAACGGATGCTCATTAGCCCTGCACTGAATGGCCTTGGATGACATCCTACCCCCCAGTCAAGCTGGGCTTTGGGCAGGGAAGGAAACAAGGCACAGAGCTGAAAGCTGCAGTCTGAGATCACTTGTATTACAGGAATTTATTTTTCTCTTAACAGCTCTGCTTGCTACTGCAACAAAACTCACGTTAATTCTAGGTTCTGTGCTGCAGGCTAAGTCACAAACCAGACGTGGCTCTGATACAAACCCATGTGAATCTAGTTATTACGGATCTAATTAGCACACAGATCAATTATTGCACAAAGAAGAACGTGAAACAGGTGAAAGGTGACTGGTTTCACGTATTACCCCCATCATCATCTAAACATGACTCTGTGCAAGTGGAAAGCTTCAAGCATGCGATGCTTGACCAACTGTGGAGCGCGTTCTACAAACGGCCAACAGCCGAAATGAAAACGGAGTTATCCTGGTAAGGACAGTTTCTGCTTTCTGGATCACCTGTCAGGAGTCAAACACAACGAGGAGCTGTGCCAACAGCACAGAGGATAACCTGGCAACGGAGCAAACGTTGCCCAGTAATAGCACCTGCTCCTTCACGCTGACCCCGCAGGCTGGTACGGCCTTTTCAGCCCTCCTGTGTTCACACAGGTGAAGCTGCCGCTGGGGATGGTAATTCCAAACACTGAATCCTAGGCCATACCTTCGGCTCCCCCTGGGCAGCAAAGCGGGTGCGCAGCGTGTCAACAGGCTGAACTGCAACGGTGGCCGTGCAAGCTGCCAGCCCACCGCAGACGAAGTGCACAAAGGAGTCGCGGGCATCGTACGAGGTGACGTGGTGCACCAGTTTTGTCAAGTTTTCAAACGCCATGAACTTAGAAAGAAAGAAAACACCCAGGTCAAGGAGTCAATCCTTATCACCAACAGGGACCTCCCACTCCGCTCTCCTTTCACCCAAAGAGCTCCACCCACTGCTTGTAACCACCCGCTCTTTTTGTCCTTCAAAAGCACCTGCTCGTGTAGAAATTACTGAGTAGCCCGGGCAATGCTGGGGATATTCTGAGCTATTCTGAGCTCTGACACTTCTGCTAAATCTTGCATTTAGAATTGTGAAAAATTCATTTTAATGCTCAGTGCATCCTGAAGAGTACTTGCTATATTACAGATAATGCTGTCTGTTACTCTTTCAACCACTGTGGAGCGGCGAGGGAAGACGCGGACAATCAATATGATTGATAAGCAAACTTCGTTCATTAGCTATCAGCACAGTACTTTTATATAGTCACCTCATTAGTATTCACACCTGTCAATCCTCTATTGGCTCATTTCGCAGGGTCCCTTAGCATAATCCAACCCCTCTTGTGGTTATCAACTCTTCCCATCCTCATTCCTTTAACCCCAACACCCTGTTGATGTACAACTTATCAGCTCAAGGACATGCTGTCCTTGCACGTGTCTTACAAGGATTACTGCTGAGTTTAATATTTTGCATCAGAAAACATTCCTTTTAAAGGTACATGACCCTTGCCTTCAAGCCATTCGCCAACAAACCACTGCTAGTAAAACATACCATTAATATTTACAAATTAAGCACAACAATACTGTGTAAAACACCATCATCAGCTTCATTTTTTTTACTAATAAGCTGGTGGGGTGACAGGGTGAACCAAAGCATAAAAACTACACAGGCTCAGAACACGAACAGCTAAGCCAAGTGTCAGGAACAGGACTTGTCCGTGACACCTGATAGAGCCGGAACTCGGTTTGCTCTAGCTGTGCTCCAGGCTAGCTGTTTGGTGAGCTCAGGAATATTAACTTGGGAATTATACAGCAGCATTGCACAGCCACGCATCTTTGCGACTGGAGCTGGTGTGGATCCATACGGTGTAAACCTGGACCTTCCTGCACCTGCCCACCCAGCCAGCCTGAAGAGAAGGAAACCACAGTCCTGTGTACGTACGTACGCTGGGCCCAGATGACGTCTGGTCACCTCACCTGAACAGCTCCGTAGCCAACTGAAAGGAACTGAGCAGGAACATGGCCCTTCCAGAAGGCTACCAACCCCTCTTCCCGGAAGATGCGCTGCACAGCTTGCAAGATGCTATGATACTTAGCCCCTGGGTTTCTGGAGGAGAGCTGCTCGATCTGAAGCTGGAGGAAAACAGAGCAAATCTTTTCAGTTCCATATCACGTTTCAAGAAGGTTCAAGTATCCAGTGTGGGAATTCACAACCCTGCCAGCCAATGAAATCTAAGAGACGACACTCTGCCTTCCCACAGAATCATACCTAGAACTGGCTGGGTTGTTATTTACGTAAGACCCTACAAAGAACAAAACCATGCATGCAGCACAAAGTTATCAGTAGGGAAGATGGTGAAATTCAGTTAATGGAGATCATTCAGAAAAACAGAGAAAGAGAAAAAAACAAACTAAGAAAAACACAAGATCCCATTCAAACACACGTTAAGCTGTATAAACAGAAGCAGCGGACGCAAGACTGCCCTACTGCCTTGCATAACCTGGGTAGGATGTAGGTGAGGGCTGATGAGCAGATTTAGTGCTCTCCGCTTGCACAAGTGACCTGCTCATCCAGGACAAGAGCAGCTCTGCTCTATATCAGGCTCTTTCACCCCTTGACCCCGAGCGTGCCACGAGGAAGGTACCTGAAAGCGGATCTTGATGACATCCAAGGGGCTGACAAGGACCCGAGTGACGAAGCCAGATGCTGATCCTGCTGCGGCCGCTTCCACCGAGGAGACGCACTTGGTCTCCGGGTCATAGCCGACCATGCCTGCGTGGGGTCCCCGCAGCCTGGGCAGGGGGACAGAGGCGCCAGTGAGTCCTTCTCAGCCAAAAAGCTCCTTCCCACGCCAAGCCTACAGCCTCACCCTCCGCCTCACCTCACAGAGGCCCCATCCCACGGTTCCCCTCATCCCAAAGACCCACAAGAAACACCCTCCACATCCCGTTCCTCACCCCAAGAGTCACACAGACTCTTCTCACTATAACCCCCTCCTCGCACCAGCATCCCCACACCCCACATCCCCACAGCCCCCAAGCAGGCTGCGGAGGAGGTGGGGGAGGGCCGGGGGCCAGGACCCGCTCCCCGCCGCGGGCCGCTCACCCACTGCCGCCAC
>VWZK01016481.1:549616-576983 GCA_013396935.1 Baryphthengus martii | reverse complement strand
CGCCGCGGGGAGCGCTGGGAAATGTAGTCCCGCGGCCCCTCCCCGCTGGCCCCGCCCGGGGAAACGCGAGTCCAAGATGGCGACGCCCAGCTCGTCAGCTCCCGGTGCTTGGGCCCCGGGTCCGGCTGCTTCCACGGTCTGCTTCGCTGGCGCAGGCGGCTGGCGGGAAAATCCGTGGGCAGCGAGGCTTTTCCTGCAGCCTCCCGCGCAGAGCTGCGGGAGGGACGGGCCTGCTGCAGGAGTCCTTCCACCATCGCAGAGCACCAGACCTATTTCTTCCTTCTATAAAATGCAAGGAAAGGAAGATCTTCTGAACCTTGTAGTAACTGCCCCAGGCACGGATAACACACGATTTTGAGCAAGGTGTTCTGTTACAGCATTACAGAAAAGGCAAGAGCTCCGGCCTGCACTGCAAGTGACCGTTGCTTTTCGTTTGTTCCAGTAAAATTAAACAACTCATCACAGGAATCTCCAGGCATCTCTGAGCAGCCACAAACTTCCTCACTACATTTGCATTTCAACATAATAACCAAGAGCAACAACGGAAGAACAACCCAAACCATCCTGTGACTGTTAAGATGAAGTACAAAATTCCCCCCTCCCCCCAGCAATTTAATATCTTATAAATTCTATAAATTAGCTCAGTCGGTTGTATTTTGGTCAGTTAACTGAAATAACGGACAGATGCTCAAGTGAAGAATTCAATGTATATTTATTATTCACAGTTAATTACTATCTACCAAATGCTGCTGCAGAGTTAAAGGATTAAGTACATAGGCCTTTTTTATTTAAACACTGATTTTTTTTTTTTTTAATATATATACACACACAAGACATATGTCTGCAAGGCTGCATGATATACACCAATTCCAAAATAAGGAAACAATCAAATGGTCCAGGTGTAGAATGCCATAGATTCCTTTTCCAATCACTTTACAAAGAAGGAAGAAAGTGAGTCACAGCTAGCGAGGAGAGGGGGAGAAAGTAATACTCTACAGGATAGCTCTCTCTTTCATCTGCTGGAAAATTAAAGTGTAAGGCAGAGTTCGTCTCAGGAGTAAAACATTTGTAACACTCGGTACAAAAAAAGGCACCCTCCAACAAAAGATTGCCCGTGCTTGGGCAGGGCGGGAGGAGATCTCCGCTGCGGTTTTGGATTCGTTGGTGGGGTGAAGGGATCCAGCCAAACGGCCATCAAAAGGAAAAATAACGCAACTGAAGATTGGCACAGAGAGCGGTGGCGGCTCGACTGCTTTCCTTTCTTTTCCTTTCCGTCCAATTTAACGTCACACTGCTCGGGTGGAGGAGCAAACGGCCACGACAAATGCCATTACGGTACGGGGCGGGGATTACAGTCATCACACAGCCTGCTGTGAATGGGGAGCGGGGTGGGGGGGAAATCTACTTCAACAGTAACACTGACCTGAGGAGGGAGGAGGAACTGGAGAACAGTGATGCCAACCCCACTTTTCAAGAGCAACACGACTGTAAATACTCCCTATCCAGGCCAAAGAGATAGGCTGATTACATGCATCACGTAGAAACATTCACTAATAGCATAAAGTTTGTCGTTTGTTTTTTTTTTCAAGCACTATTTCTTGAGGTTTCTCTGCATTATAAAGTTTTCCATCAAAGGAATGTACATTTTATAGGACGTCTCAGGGCTATTATTTCTCAAATTCCCCCCTTAACCCTCCCTCCCCAAAATATTCTTCCTCATTTTCCCTGGTCATAACTTTTCCCCTTTCTCTTACTTCTTTTGAGGCTCCTGGTTGCAGCTCCTCACTTCTGAGCAGCCCAAGCTGCCACTTGAATGCCTTGATTTTATTTTCCTTGGAATAAGGGAAGTTGAACAGTAAGGTAAATCTCAAGATTAAAGCTCCATCTCTGTTTGTAGATTTTTCTCAAACGTCCATTGATAAAACCACCCTCCTTTACACCCTTCCCCCAAAAGTACTTATTTACAACGTAGGCAGAAAAAAATCCTCTGAAAAGCTCTGGACTGTCCTTTTAACTTAAAAAATAATTAAAAAAAAAGAAAATAAGGGAAAGGCACTATGGAAAAAGTTACAGAATGTGCTCAACCGTACACCTTTAAGAAAAAACAAAAAAGCTGTCAGCACAGCATTAACAGACTTCAGTTGTACGTTGGAGTTTCTCAAAGCAGCTCTGTGACTCTCAAAAACAAAAACAAAAGAACAAAAAGCCACACAACTCTTCTCCCTTCCCCTGCTTGGAAGCTGCTGAGCTTCAGAAGAAAGTGCCAAAGGAGAAGAGACAATAAAAATTAGATTAACACCTCATCTTTCCCAGGCAAGAAGAGTTGAATGTTGAAGGCAAAAGCAGAGACTGATGATTTTTGTTTTTTTTTTTTTTCTAAAGGCAGGACTGTGGATTTGGTTCTTCTCTAATGTCCCTTCATGTCAAGTGAAGACCGTTTGCAGAGAGAGAAAATACCAGCAGAGTTTCTCCCTTTTCCTTTAACTGCATGGCTAGGACTTTATATGGCATTAAAACTTCATGCACTGATGGACAGAGGAGGAGGGGGAAACAAGAAGAATGAATGAAAGGGGGTAACCCAGGAGCAGCTGAGGAAATCTGTTATTTTCTTTTCTTATTTTTTTTTCTCTCTCTCTTTTTTTTTTTAAAGATAAGTTTTGGTGTGTAAGTTGAACTCTTTCCCCCCTCCCCGCCCCTGAAGTTCCATACTGAGTGAAGGAGGATCACCTCACGGTGAAAGGTGACTCAGGTTTTATCGCCGTGTGATTTTAGGTCACTGGCTGCAGTTAGGCTCTGTTTGTGTATTTACTGTTTCTCTGGTTTCTTTAAATAATCTCTAATATTTATCTCTAGATGTTCCGGTTCACTGGGGTCACATAGTTGCGTGGAAACATGCCCGTCTGTCCGTGGCAGGCTCCCTTCCACCAGTTGGGGTCAGAATTGTCAAGGACTTGGATAAAGTCTCCACGACGGAAGCCCAGCTCTCCTTCCTCCTGGGGATCAAAATCAAACAGGGCCTGAACGTACGTTGGTTGCTGAATGGGGAAAGGAAAAAAAAAAGAGATACACAAAGTGAGAATCATCCACGGCACTGGGACACCTGCCCCCTCAGGCAGGAGCTTATCAACAAACAACTGGGCTGTTTCATTTTCCTGCAAGCCAGTTTCCAACATCTGTAAGGAGGTGGTGAATTAGGAAAGCACAGTCTATAGAAGACCTCAGGAAAAGAAAGTTCAAGCTTCTGTGAAAGAGCTGAGATAAAGACAACAGATGACTCAGATGCTTTCCTAGTACTTTCCAGTTTTCTTGACCCGTTGTAAATCTGTGCTCTATTGCAATACAATCATCTTTTTGACTATTCATCCTGTTTTCACCAACTGGCAGCATTAGTATTACTAATCTACCTAACACCGTGATACACAAAGTTCCCCCTAAAAACTGGGTGTTGGCGTTTTGAGGCATTTTCCTTAAAACTCTCCAATATCAAGAAATTCTGTCACAGAGCATTTTGACTGGTGAGCAAATATTTTCAATCTTATGGAAAAGCTAACAGTTCATTTTAAATGCATTGGCATTCTTAAAATTGCGAGGGCAGGACGGTATCTTCACGCTCGTCAGCTCCCTCCAGCTGTTTGCTCATCCCCTGTTTATCACCGACCCGATGGTGCAGAGCCAGATGTTAACTCAGACAACCTGTGCCCGTGGCACCTGGAAAGCAGTGTGAATTCCACACCTCTTGTCTTCAAGCTAGAACTAGAACGCTGTGCATGGGAGCAAAGAGACTTAGCCAAAATTAATAAAAAAAAAAAAAATCCAGTTAAGTGCAACATAACATTCTGATTACCCTGAGAAATGGAACAAACCAGACACACACACACACCAGCTGCTCTGCCAGCACTCAGCAGTTTTTGGTTTCTCGTAACACTGGCTAGATTCAAACCAGAAGGCTAGAGATGTTCCATATGCTACTACCTGTAACCACCTCTTCAGGGAAGACCGGTACCAAAGCTTCACTGAGATTATTCTGAGGGGTACAGTTATGGCTATGAACCATATAAACAGTATAAACAGAACTATCCTTTCTCACTATGTCTTAAACCAGCACCAAGCCCTTTTTTAACTGGCAGGAATCAGATGACCTTCCTGCAACAGTATCATACACATGAAGACAAGCCAAGCGTTCAAGCAGCAGCAGTAAGACTTGGCCAGAACTGAAGGGGAGATTTAGGGAGTTAGTAGGTAGGTTTTGCACAAATGTCCAGCTTATTTACTAGTGTAATTCTGGCTGCGGCTTCTAAAGACACTTCCACAGACAAGAAGAATGTCATTCAGCTTCGTTCCATCCCTATTCATTTACTCTCAGCACTCTGTGAGGACAATTCTCTTACCTGTGGCACCTGCTCAATGTCCCGAAGAAATATTTGCTGGTTCCTGGAGACAGATGTGGATCTGTGATAATCTACCAGCTCGTTCAAAGAATTGAACTTCACCACCCAGAGGAAATACTTGCCAGCCCCATCTCTAAGCACCTTGAAGTGCTGCACATCATTTCCAAACCTGGGTGGAAAGAATGAAGAACACACAAAATCCACATTATTAGTCATGGAGTATTCCTCTTTTGGAATCATCAGCAGAGTTCGGAACAAGAAGGTACTTCAGGGCACAGTGAAAACTGTCAACGACACTGATAATATACACACCAATTGGTTGCTGTAAGAGGAAAAAAAAAAAAGTCTGAAAACCACTTGTCAATTGTGTTTTACAGAAATTGGTCATCAGAGATAGAATACACACATTGAATTTATTTTGAAAAACATCCTGCAAGCTTCATACGTGCTTTTCTTACAATAGGACTTCAGTTTAAAACCAGCTTTTCAAACCACTCTGAATTTGCAGAAGTTTGAGGTCTTTTCCTAACGAACATGTCACAACAACATGACACATTCATGCGTCCTGGATGACACGCAGTATTTCAGCTTTTTATTTTATACTACATCGCCACACGGCTGGCACCCTCTACATGTGCTTCTTGCTATGTGTTTGCAACCCTCTGAGTGGCTGAAAATGATGCAGAGAATCCATGGGGACAGGCCATGGACTTTGCAGTGCAAATACAAGGTCACATTAAAGTAGCTGCCCCCCTGGTGCCTTCTTCCACTTCACGTTCCCAAATACAAGATTCTGAAGTTAAACAGCACCAGCACTTTGGTTTAGTCCTTCCCACGCAGCAGTTTCAGAACTGACTCGAGCCAGTCTAGGTTTGTGCAGCTCTTGCTATGGTGCTGTACTTCTCAGTGCCTCCCTCACACAGCACCACCGGCTTGTGGGAGATAACACAATATATAAGCACCTGTCCCACTACAGGTAAATCACAGGGAAAACACTGCCATGGCGGGGGGCAGGATTGTCTCTTTTGGTGCCCTGTCTGGACTTAGTCCAAAGAGTGTCTTGCAAAACAAAAGGATTTCTCTGGTCCTTAAAATAAAACCAACCCAAACCCTCAAAAGGTGGTGCTGCACATGCACCATGGCAACTTCCGTTCTGCGTTAACAGTTTCTGACAAATGACGGTATTCAGTTGGAGCTACTTTTCCATCAATTTTGTCTTGAATAAAGAGGAACTCCAAAGAGGTCTGTTGAGATTTTCCAGATCAATGGCATATTGGTATTTTCACTTCAGTCTGAAATACCGAAAACAGAAGATAACTTCCCTACCTGGCATGCACAGCTTCTGTACGTTGGCTGAAAAAGTAAATACTATCTTGGCTACAAAGCTAACACAAAACAACTCAAAAGTACTGCCTCTGCTCTCCCTTCTTCAACCTGAGAGCTTCTCACCATTTCAAATCCTTCAGATCACTGTTTAGGAAAAAGACTTTTCTAAATTAAAACAAAATGAACAACAACAAAAAAACCAAAACCAAAACAAAAACACTCAAGTGAGAAGCTACCACCAGATGGCAATGCTAAGCTAAGAGGCAGGCAGAGCTACGCTAGCAGAACTTTGCGTTTCTTAAAGGAATGCACTTTTTGGAATGAAGCTTCCATTCATATTTAGTATTCCAGCTTAGATGATCATAGCCCAGACAGAAATGTAAACACCTCTAAAATCAGTGGGTTTAACCCAGTTTGTTGGCATGACTCAGTGCTGCTGTACAGGAGGACAAAAATTTGGTTGCAGACCAAAGATGACCAGGAAAAAAACCAATCCTGTTGAGACAAATTACTGATAGTCACAGAAAACAGAACTAACTAGGAATCGTGCATGAACAATCACAGTATATTGTCTTCGGAGTCTATTGTTAGGATTCATTTCTGGTAGGAAAGTGGAAGATCACAGAAAGTAAAAAAGGCAAAACCAGTTGCTAAGGACAGGATCCTTTCCACCCCCAAGCCACATTAAATTATGTCACATACCCTTCCAAGTTTCTATCACCTCTATTTTACTGTAACTTCAGACCGGCAAGATCGGTCGCACGGTATTATGCGGATCATGGCTGACAGCAGGAACCTCTGCTCCTTAGCAGCCAGTACTATTAGTAAGGCTGTTGAAGGCTGAGAACCGCTCGCCCTCACTTCACTCTTACTGGACAGCTTCTCTACCAACGTGGAATGCCCTTGTGAGAGATCCAAGGGGCCCGTTTCCACAGCAACATGTCCCGGTGCTAGACAATGTGAATATCCCCAAAGCATGTGCCAAGTAGATACGAAAAACTTCTTTGGAAGTGTACTACACAGAAAGAAAGTGGAGAAAACACGTACGCGCTGGGCAGTTTGCGGCTGTAAGGAGGAGGAATGGGATCCATAAACAAACCAACAGATGTGCCTTGGACTAGCTGAGCCAGACAGCAACAGGCCACCAGTTCAGCCCTGTAAGGTCATTACAAACCAAAGCATACATATTTGTTTTATTTGAGAGTGAATATGTAAGTATCAGAGGAAGAACGGCAATGCTGCAGGGCATCTGGAAGACTATTCCTGCTCCTCCGTGTTGACAATCCCCTGCCCTTTACTCACGAGTCCTAACAAGCAGTAGTAGGCCCGATTACCACACGCGATTGCTTCTGGCCATTACTTACTTGACTGAGAGGGAGAAGTCCCCAGGAGCGCTCTCACTCTCCCTGATGAGGAAGGCACCATCGTGTCTCTGTTTGCCTAACATCTCTTCAGCCTTTGCTCGGGGAATCTTTCCAAAAAACCACCTGTGTAGTGAGGAAACAATAGGGCAAGTTAAAAACTCAAATCTTTCCATGGAAGAGCCAGATGTGGATATTCACCCAGAGGTGAAGGGATTCCCGAGAGAAATGAGTACGCTGTCCCTCGCTGCCACTCCAGTACAGGCTACTGAACCGTGCAGCTTTCCACGTTTCATCCTGCCAATGAAGCAACCCTGACTTGATAAGCAGGTGCTGCCAAAAGCCTCACTTCATGCAATTTAAAACAAAGCAGAGATGTGGTAAGAGTGAAATCCTTAAATTACAGGATTTATTTTTAGAGGTGGAAAAAAACCTGCTCAAAATTTAATGCATTATTCACGTTATTTTGCACCCTATTTTATCTGCAGTTTAGCAGATAAAACATCACAACCAGATCCTAACGTACACAACTTCTTCACAGCAAAGTCCTGCTTTGTGAGACTAAGACGACTACCCTGGGAACTGGCTACGACCCTGGGCAAAGCTAAAACATCTACTGTGGTCTGCACTGAGAGCTTAGTAATCAGGCCTCATAACCTAAAGGCAAACAGATAAATGCCTGGCAAGAAGCTCAAGTCCCTTCCTCCATCACTAAGGAATAAAGTCTCTACATGCAAAGTTTTAATTGCCCAAACTGTACCACGTCATCAACTCAGAGACAGCAAAGAAATCCTGTGCTGGTGGTTGGTCACTACTTCCCCAGAGATATTCAAAACCCGCCTGGATACAATCTCGTGTAATGTGCTCTAGGCAAACCTGCTCTGGTGCAGGGGGTGGGACTAGATGATCTCTAGAGGTCCCTTCCAACTCCAATGATTCTGTGATCAGTACCCAAAGATAATCAGTTGGGAGTAATTACAAAGCCTCCTTTATTATTTATGACTCCTAAAGAGAAGCCGGCCGTGCCTTAGCCGTGATTTGCAGAGCAGACAATATAGAAGCTTTAAGTTATTAAGGATTAAGTACAAAACCATCATGATTTGAATGCGTAGGAATCGTGGTTTGTTTTTTTTAAATGCAGTATTTGCAAAATGCAAGAGAAACACTGGAAGTTCGCTCACACATTTCTCTTCAGAAACATTACAGTTGCAGAAACAAGATCCTGTCTATGGATTGACCCATCCTGCACAAATGGAAAGTGCATGTTGCATCAAAACCAGTTTCTATTTTCTTTCAGATGAGGTGGTAAGACAGGTCTACTTCAGCAGGGAGAACAAGCAGTTTGGCTGTTGGTTGTTCCTGCAGCCTCAACTCCCATCTTTCTGACCCCTACCAGAGCACCGGGATCAAAGAAAGTTATCAGATGTCAGAAAGCTCAGGCAGGTGCCAGGAGTGGAGTTAGATACAGACCAAGAGAGAAAAGTTCCCTCAAGGTGTCTCTGCCTCATTGCAGAGGAGTGCTGAGCTGGGCACCCAACTCAGCTGTAGGAAAGATGCTGGTAATACTTGTTTCAGTGGCCTGTTTTCTGAGCTTCCCCTAGAGCCAGGACAGGGTAGCAGCTCTCACAGCAGCAGTCACATGAAATAGCTGCACCATGGAAGCCACGTCTGAAATTCCTGGTAGCTGCGCAGAAGTCCAAGCCACAGGCTGACCAGCTCCATGACACCAAGGGCGAAGCCACCTCAGGCAACCAGCTCGTCTGCACTGCCCAACAGCCCCTGGTCACGGGATTCCTACCCACATTTACATTTGTATTTCCAGACGAATCTAAGATTAAAGGCGAACAAGGGCTGAGTGAGAGGTCACATGGTGTGGGAAAAGCAGAACCATCTTCAGTCAAAAAGTACAGCTTTTCAGTTCAGAGTAACAGATCAGACAGGATGGGAGCACTTACCACAGCCTCTAACCAGGCAGATGACTGACCTTCGAGGAGAGGGTTTTAATAGCAAGAGCTCCACTCAAAGTTTACTTTCTACAGTGAAGGTTTTGGCGCAGCAAAAAGACAAAAGTTGCAGAATCCTCCCTGAAACAGTCATTCTTAAGAGAAGCTGAAGCTTTCACAAAGTCACCAGATCTTTTTCTGTAAGAGGAAGCTGTCTGAAGAGTTGAAGGACCACTGGTTACTTGATGACCGGACTCTCCAGCTACTGGCAGCCCTTGTTCCTCTCACTGGCTGTCTTCAGTACCTGCTCACCACAGCAGGCTACACAAAACCACATCCTTTTATTATATCAAGGTCGACAAGTCCACAGATGCATTTTTGCAATCTGCAACATACTCAACAAAACAGCTCTAGGCCATCTCCCTTGTAAAAGGAATATCCACTCCATTTAACTGTGCAGCTCCACTATAAAAAAGCATTTTGGCAGGGAAAATGATACATCTTGTTTACAAACTCGGTCTCCATGACCACCTAGACATGTTTTACTTGCTTTGCAAGTCGTATTGTGTACTTTTTATTCCCTGGAAGAGAAAAGAAAAGCTTTCCTCTCACACCCATCTTATTTCCAGTGATGAGGAACTTCATGGCATTTAGTAGCCCGGTGGCAGAGACAGCAGAGGGAGTGTCCACCTGTCTCTTGTTGCACTCTGCTGCCTTCAAAAACCAACCAAGAGAAACCATTGTGTGAAAATTCTGAAGAATTCAAAGGTAGTATTTTGTTTCCTGGGCTTTCAGCCCAATTGCCAGAACGATAAGGACGTCTTGAATTTTGCATCTGCCAAATGTTACATAAAGCAAGCTTTATATTATGATTTTAGGTATCTTGCCATAGTTCTTGTTTACAAAGTGTTTTAACTCCATTTAGTTGTCAAATAATTCTCAATTACTCTCATGTGACTTGGAAAGTAAAGCCTCATCTTAAAAAAAACCCAAACACCTCACCCATCTCTGTAAAATAGAAGGAAAGCCTGAAATAGCTCAACAGAACACCTATAATCCTTCCTCAAGCATCAGAAGTGCACCCTGTTTTTCCCCTAAATTTCACTGAATCGCTACAAAGTAGAAGTGTACAACTCGGTTGAAGGAAGTAACACTTCCAAAGTAACAATAACAAAGCGTTAAAGTTTTCTGCCAACTGTTTCTAAGGCACTTTAAATAGAAAGACTAAAAATCTTTCACAATTTTCGAACTCCCTTGCAGTTTCATGACTTCACTATCACTTTAGCCTGAGTAAAACTGGAACTCTAAATATAAAAAAGACAAGAAAACCCCATAGATGAAAGAAACAAAGGATGGTGTTCTGAAGGACTTGCGTCTACCTATGAACACACTTGTAAAGCATCAGAAGCGTTGTGCACATGAGTCTTTGCTACAGAACGACTGAAAAAGTTCACAAAAATCCCAGCACGTCAAAAACCACACATGGAGAGCTAGGCCAAAGAAAGGGTCCACAGCATTCCCCCAGCTTCCCTGCTGAAGGGCTAAGCTTGGTAACACTTGCCTCCAACCAATGTAGGTGAAACTCATCCAGCCAGCCCTGCCAAACCAAATCCAGGCGTCGCCGCTGATGCGGCACAGCCAGAGGGAGATCCGCACAACCCAACGCTCACATCACTTTCAGAATCATTTCAACGGGAAGTTTGGCAATTTTTTTGGCTTTACTTAGCACAACTTTTTAGCTTGGGCTGATTTCCTCCACAGAAGTTACAAGAGTGCAATGTCAGACTTCGGCAGTATCTTCAAGAAAAGCCGATTAGGAACAAAACGCTCAAGACAGGCAGACCGTGAGTCTGAGCCAGGCGCTTCATTAACACAAATTCTTCCTCTGCCCCCTTAAAGGGAGAAAAGCAAGTCCTGGATCTGATCTGCACTTCTGTGCCTTCACAGGAAGCCTCCCTGCCCAGAGCTTCCTGCAGCATTTTGAATATCATGCCTACCTCTACTTACATCTCTGCTTTGTAAATTGATGTGGCAATTCAGATTAACCCTTCAGAACCCAGGCGACTCAGCTGGTGACCGAGAGGCATCACATTTTCCTTTCACCTTCATTTGCAAGTCGTTATAAAGCAAACTAAGATTTGTAAAATATAAACAAGAAGAAACACTGCATTTAAGACTAGCTGGAGGGCTGGGAGGTTTAAGTCTCAGAACCTAGGATAGGATTTAAAGCCATTTTCAGTTGCTTTCTTTCCAAGTCCTTTTGAAAAATCTCTCGTGCCACCTTCCCACAACACGATTTGATACTAGTCTGAGAAAAGGAACGTTCTCTTTCTCACTCCAGGTCAGCTGCCTGCAATTTGCCTTTTGTATGACCTGTATGACTACTTAGAGAGCTCTGTATTACAGCTAAGCAAACATTATGCTATAAAAACTTTTGCATAATTTCCCAGGGTTGTTAATGCACTAGTTAAGACTCCCAGCATTGCTGACACATGGAGCTAACTCTATCCAGCTGCCATCAGCAGTTTAAACATCTTCAGAAAAGGTCAAATTAACTATGCTTAAAAACCACAGCCAAATTCACCCACTTGCAGGCTCAGATATTGTTCGTTCCCTTTTGATAGCAAAAAGTGAAACTCTGACAGCTCTATCCCTCTAAAACAAAATACCACGGATGATTACAGACCAAACTGATCATCATCATGGGAGACAGCACCGCGGTATAACTCGGATGCCTGCAAAACTGTTATGAGAAGACGGACATACAATGGTTCAGATCAATGAGAGAGAAATTGCAATGTACATTTGTGATCTCCAGCGGACTAGTACAAGCTGGGTAAACCAGACATGTTACTGTAGCAGACAAGGCTTTAAATTTCAGAATTTTCTTGTGCATCCCTGCTTCCCTTCCCCCTTGGCTGCCCTAAAGCACTATACCTCCTCTCCTTCTTTGGGCATGGTCCTTCAGAAGCTTCTTTCTGCTATTTCAAGAGAGTCCTCAGAAAAATAATTCCTGATTGCATTTAACTGCAATAGCTTCATGATATAATTACAGCCAACAATTAACACATCAATCATCTTTTTTTTTGTGGGTAACTGGAACACTACAGCTCTTTGTAAAAACCTGATTATGGGTTTTCCTGCTCCTTCCTAAACCTTTTCTCCCCTTCGAATTTGTTATCCAGAGCCTGCTGTTTTCCTGTTCAGATGTTGAAGGATCTCAAAGGCTGGCAGAACCCGAGTTTAGTAGAAGACATCAGAAATACGTGAACTGACACAAAGAAAATAACCAGTAAGATCAAGGGACCCTATCACCAAAGCTCTACTTACGGATGTGGTTTCATTTCTATGTAGTTCTTGGGAATGAAGCCGTCTTTTCCATTGAGTTCTGCCTTGTACCAATTCTGATCGCATTCTTCATTCAAAACCTGAAGGAAGTAAAACAAAACAAACGAAAAAATGAGCTTACTGCATTTCAAGATACCATGAAGCCGATGGAAGTACTAGCTTATTCTTCCCATTCTTGTTTCAAAGACTGCTCTTGTGAGATGAATCTACAAAAAAAATCCCACTCCCCTGCATCTCATGAGTGTTCAGAATTGTGGTGAACAAAAAGCCGGATAGGTAATTTAAACTAGCCAAAGGGTTTTAGTGCCAAATCCCCGTGTTTTAGTAAGAAAGTCACTGTAAGTCCACAGGTACTTTTAAAAACTTAACTAGGCTGAGATCTGTGCCAAAGATTAAGTTGGCTGTCATCATCAAAAAAATAAAAATCTGTCCAAAATCTGAAAGCCAAGAACTTCTGATTCTTTTTAATTTCTAATGATCACTTTTTTTTTTTTCTGAATTCAGCTGACAAATCCGATGCTTTCAACATAAATGTAATTTCATCCAGTTTTTCTGCCTTTGCACTGGTTGCACACTGGCTACGTTAGAAGATTCTAGGCAACACTATTATAGAGAATTTTACAAAAAAACCTGTCCCTCATGAGAACATTAGCACAGGGCTGATAAAACTGGCAACTTCAGATGGTTTTGCCACCACAAGTTAAAGCAGGTTAAATCGGACATCAGAAACAGAGACTTGCCCACTGAGCATTTTTTATGTTAATAAAGCAAGTTAAACACACAAACCCAGCACATATAGACGAAGAGTTTCTTTTTTTCTTTTAAAGGGATATTTCTCTTACTATAACTTCATTCTAAAACGGATGAAAGATCAGGAGTCACAAGAGAGGCGTCACGTGAATAGGTGGCTTTAAAAAGCACAAATTGGTACTTCAAAGCATATTTGCTCTCAAAACTTTGGTGCTTTATTCTTCACAGAGTTTCTGTCAACTGGTACAGCGCAACGGGCGAGCCTGGCACGCTGACTGAAAGTAGCCTCTCGAATAAAGCAGCATTATGCTCTGTAAATAAAGCCATGCTATAGTCTGAAACTACCTCTCCTCGAAAGGATTTTATTTGGTGTTGGAAGTAAAGACCGCACAGAACCCGCCCCCCCTTTAAAATTAAGCACCACAACCACACTTTTCACCAAGGACTTTCATTTGTTCTCAGCTCTCTGAGGTTCTTCAACTTTGCAACAATGGTCAACAAAAAGTTTGATCTGAAGTTTTTTTAAAAAAGAAAGCTATAAAGCCTCAAGTCACAGAAGTATCACATGATTAGCATTGCGTGACTGCGGGAAGATGAGGAAATGCAAAGAGAAACACAACACGAACGCAGATCCAGAGATCACATACTACGTACACATGCAGTTATGGGGAAGATATCCACCAAAAAAATCAAAATCTTCATAAGCAATTATTGTACTTTCTGACTTTTTGTTTGTTTGTCTTTTGTTTTGTTTGTTTGTTTTTTTCCCTTGTCTCACTATGTTTCTGGTTTGGAAGGGTGATGAGCGGAAATAAAAAAAGGAAGAGCAGACAAGAATTTGCAAGTGCAGGCCTTAAAATTCTTACAGCTGGAGTGTTTCAAAAAATTAAACTCTAAAGATCAATGTTTGCTGCCTTTCTAAAATACATAAAAATACTCGAGATACCAACACCCTAATCCGCCTCATTGCTGACGACTACATACAAAAGAGAAACCTCAACACCTAGCAAGATGAAAACCAGTAAAGGAAAAAGAGAACAGAATCTGTATGTCCTCAGTGAATTTCAGTGGGCAATAGTTACCTGGCTGCTCCTTAACTCGCAGCCGAAGAGGGGAATGGCAGGATGTACACCCCCGCTGGGTGCCAGCACTTCCATTGGGGAACTAGCACAGTAGCAGGACCTCATCTGCAGAACTTTAGTTGACCCTTTATGGTCCATTTCAGGATATATTCATTTAAAGACTCTAATACTTAAAAGATGCTAAGTACTTCTACAGGGACAAAAATATCTGAGCTATCTTTTGTGCAGTCACTGCTCTGG
The DNA here is from genome assembly GCA_013396935.1 of Baryphthengus martii. Classification (NCBI taxonomy): domain Eukaryota; kingdom Metazoa; phylum Chordata; class Aves; order Coraciiformes; family Momotidae; genus Baryphthengus; species Baryphthengus martii. The sequence goes on along the minus strand of VWZK01016481.1, from coordinate 562,545 downwards.
GCTTCCATTTATGTACTTCCAAGCATTGTTTTTGCTTGTGTTACAGTTCAGTCATTTAGCAAGGATAATCTGACCACAGGTCATGAGCAGTTCAACAGTGGTTCTGTTAGAAGCTCTGAGGTAAAATCTTGCACATGGAGAGTTCACGCAGATCAGCTGATGTCTGCTGAGTTGCCTTTAAGCAAGCAAATGGTGCCCATCTCTCACAACCGTGGTACTGACGGCAAGACAGCGCTCGGTGCGGAAACGGATTCAACTCCAGGATGTGCAGTGCAGGTAGATGACACCAGCAGGCAGCTGAGTGGGGAAGATGGAGGCTAAAACCAGGCATGTAAAAAAGCCAGTTGCAGAGAGATTAGGGAGGCAGAGGGTACAGGTTGAAGCCCAGATCTACAACTCGGTTATGCAAACATTTGGGCACACAGCTTGAATGACCAGGAAGTTTGGTTGTTATGCACCTCAGCCACCATCACTGGAGTAATTTACAATACAATAGAACACAAAGAGTCACATTTTGATGTGATTTCTAACAAGCCAAATCTTATGCAGCAGCGTGCATTCCGTTATCAAAGACAGCGCAGATCAAAGCTTTGATAAGACTGTACCACACACTCTTTTCATCACCATCAGAGAGCAGTTAAGGGATACAGCAGCCTGTCCTTTTTCAAGAACAAAAAGAAAGGGGTAAACTATAGCTTCATACGAAGGACTTCACCACGTATTGGTGCTTTTGGCAGTAGGTATCCAAAATGATCAGAAATTCTAATGCCCACATGTAAATTACTTTAATGAGTTTTATCTTTCTCTGAAGATATGCTAATAGATTTGGAGGAGCTAAATCACACAGGGCTTGGGGTACTCATTAATGCTTGGCCAGAAGCCAACTGCCAGCGAGGGAGCACTGCTGAGGCTGCGTTGAGCTTTGCGATCAGAAAAAAAATAAGAAAAAGCTGGATAAAAGGCATAAGAAGGTGAAGTGCCTAGACATCTGCATGTACAACCTGTTCAGGGGACTTCTGCTGTAATACTGAATAGTCCATCCCTGTCTGTGGCTTTGTTTGCTCCAAGGACTTTTTCCTGCCTCACACCCAGCCTGACGTATCTTCACAGCCGCTTGTCCTTTCCTAGGATCATTTTAAGTAGCTGTGGCGGCTCCATTCACACCCTGGCAGACAGCCAAACTATCCATGCCCTATATATTCCATACCAGAGAGCTTATACGCACTCAGTCACCCTGTAAACAGCCCTGATTTCCCCTTCCTGGGTCTTTCAGAGCGTATTCCTCCAGAAGCAATAGAACATACTGGATTTTTTAATTCTTTTTTTTTTTTTTTTAAACAAAGCTCCATGTTCACGTATCTCACCTCCACAACACAGATGTCAACAGCACCTCAATCAGACACTGCTGGAGCTGCTCCAAAAGCTTAGTCAAGCAAAAATGACTTGTACCGAAGTACTTTAAATTCAGGACAACTTTGCAGTCACGTGCACAAGGCTGGAATTTTGGTGGCTAGAAGCTATGAAGCTACTGTCATGATGACTGCAGAATAGTCATGTAAAATTTCAGCTTTCAAATCAAAAAAAACCACCAAACATGCCACTAACATCCATTAGTGAAATACAACTAAAAAGGAAGTCAGGAACACATGTAAGAACTCTCTGTACTGGTGTAACCAGCTTAGATGCTTACATCTGACATTGCCCTCTTAAATCCTAAACCCACTGAAATCAAAGAACTGACCTGAAGTCATTTTGCTGCAAAACATTCTAAGGAAAGCATCCAATAAATCCATCTATCCCATACCTCCAAATGGCCTCCAAGTGATTTGCAAATAATGATAAAGATTAATTTTATCATCTGGATACTTAAAAACCAGTGCTGTGTCTTGAAGAAAAATAATGATTCTTAACTGAACTACAGTTTCCAGACTTAACAAAGCTATAAAATGTACTTTAAGTACTGCATGTATCAACTGGATTTTGCTTTGAAGATTCCCCCAATACAAGTGAAAACAGATAAAATAAGCAACAAAACAAAATTTAAAGATTCATTACTCCAAACTGAGACAGCCTTCGGAGTCTGCAAGAAATCTAAAAGGCACAAACACTTATTCATCTCAACAACTGTTAAAAAAAGCTGCTCTTTCTATAGGTCAAAACATAAAGCATTCCTTTGCAGCCAGTCCCCTTGTCTGCTACAGATCTAATCAAGTCTACGCCAGAGCGACTCTTCCTTTCACACTGGGGCATCTGTGCCTGAGAGGAGGAAGAAGGAAGGATATTTTTAGCCACTGCATTTGAACACATACTGCCATGTGATGTCCTCAGCCTGGAGTCAGCCCTGCTTTACTCAAACGGTGGCTCAAGTGCTGCCTATAGTTTCCTAGTTCGATAACAGATCTCTTATCAACACCAGTCCATCTGTTCCCATGGGAGTGGAGGACGGGCACTGCTGGAGAGCCCCACGAGAAGGCAGTGCCCAAGCTTTGGCTAGGGCAGTTCGTCCATCACAAACACCCTCAGCCATTTTCAATTCCGCACCCAGCGAGTATTTCTAAGCACGGCTTTCCCACCCTTGTAAGCTGTTGCACGCTGGTCTTGAACCTCTCAAAGCCAAACAACATCCAGGAACATGCAGGCACTAAACTGGAACATAAGCAAGAAGATTTGACATCTCAAGTCTCAAGCTGACTCCCATTTGCAAACGTGAAACTAAACACAAGGCCTCAAACATACTTACCTGCTTGTCAATTCAGCCAAACTGATCAGAATGCTTGGTTTTTAGAAAGACTAAACCCAAAACCACTTGTTTAGAGGGCTCTGAGTTTTGGCTGAACCTCCTCTTCTCCCTGAACTGTAAGGTTTTGAGACTCTTCCCATGCTAACTGCAACAGAAGGTACACACACTGCTCAAGTACAACCTGTTAGGTGTCAATGTCAGATTCCAACAATGCAGTATATTAAAAGCACTCCCAAAGTCTCGTGAATCCAAGGAAAACGCTTGCGACACTAATTAGGGCAAGAATTACATTTTTAAAAAGTAAACAAATGACTCAAAGGCAGTAATTCTGCAACTTAATTTTTAAGCCTGGAAACGACTTGTCCCAGGGTGGGATGGCGGTTGGGAGGACAGTCGCAGCAGGCCTCGAACACAGCATCTCCTTTCAAGGAAAAACGGCTCCTTTTCCGCCTCAGGAAGAGAGGTACTAGCTATAAACCCAGCAAACATGCACCGCTTCAAGAGAAGCTACACCTGCGTTCGACAAAGCAAGTCCAGTCCAGTCCATTATACAGCATTTTCTCTCCCCACAAACTCACCGCAGGATATCCAAATTCATCCCTTCGGTGTTTTGTACAAGACAATCCAAGACACTGCCCGGTAACCTGCAGCTCCCTGTCTCATCCCGAAACCCCCTGAACAAGCGAATCCTTCTCACTTTGGCTCCCTAACACCATCAGCAAGGTGGCTGCTCAGGGGAAACGGCATTTTAAGGAAATCTGGGGTAATCTGCATGCCGAAGGTGTAATTTGGGTCAAACCAAATCAAGAATTTTTCTTTTCTTGGTTTACTCATCATGACACACAGTACAGTTAATTTTAAGTTTAAACACTCCGCAAAAAAAGATATATTAGACAATTTAGGTGACTAGCTCAAGAACACTGCTAAAATATTTCAAGCTTTTACTTAAATTCAGTTTCTCATAATCACACATAGGAAATGCAAAATATCCACGTTTTTTAGACCAAACCCAAAAGCACCATGTTTAGACATGCTTTAATATTGTGAATATTTGCTCCCTAGGTGGATACAAAAAGCTGTGAAAACACTTAACAACCACTGAGAAAGTGTTACTGGAAACAGCCAGATAAAGATTCTTTCTTAAACTGCACTCAACTCTGAAGTACTATGGTATAATATAATACCTAAGTAACGCATGTAGATGGTAATAACACAATCATGTTTTCTGAAGACAGGTTTTCATTTTCACCCTCGCCTTGATTCTCAACATCACCATGGAAACACTTCTCCCATGCTTATCTTTTTAAAGGCACAAGAGCAGCACAAAATACAAACTCAAAAAAAAAAATAATTTTCAGAATGTCTTCCCACCTCAACAAACAAAGTACAAGGGCCCTTTTTCCCCACTCCTCAAGTGGTACTTTTGCCAGAAGCCTTATCTGAAGTGACGACTGTTACTTCAGCACAGCACACGGTGCCTTTTCACACCGACAGCATCTTCAGCAGGCCAAGCAGCTGAAAGCAGGAATCAAGAAGAGCAAATTCTGAAGCTGGGCAAATCAAAAGGCTAGTGGTCAGGTTACATACTGGTGTCTTTAGATATATTTTCTTCTTAAAGAAATTAAATTATTCCCATTTGTCTTGAAGGAACCTGGCAATCTAGTCCAAAGTAAAATAGAAGACAGCTGAAAAACAGCAAACCAAAAATGACAGTGAAAGTTACAGGACACAGCCATTCCAGGATCTAAGCTTCTCTGTCCAAACACTAAGTAACATGGTCCTCCAAAGCCACTCCTCACTGGAGACTTGTTCCATGTCAACTTTTACAGGTCAATCCAGTATTTACCTAACCTAAGTGAAGGCTGATGGAGAGAAGTACCGGGCTAAGATTATAGGGAAGGGGATTCCTTATCACTACGTGAGATAAAGGGAAGCAGCAACTACAATTCCATGCAGTATTTCACCACACAAAACTCTAGAGAGATACAGCGGTCAAGAAATCCATAGTAGGATGGACTGGCAAGTACAGTAAAGAACGTTGTAGCAAACCAAAGTCCAAAGAGAGGAGTGTAGTCAGGAATTAGCATTGAAGCTTTCACTTCAAAACCACTTGATTTATTTGGTGTGTAACACAAGAACACTTGAGGCAATTTTACGTTAGCTGAGGTACAAAGTCTAGCTACAAGGACAGAACTCAGCACAGACTAACTTACCCTGCCTCTCAGGCCTTGCAGGTCTTGTAGCACTCCTCCTCCGGGAAAAGCATGAATTTACAAAGACTTATTTAAGATAATAGGAGAAAGAAAGAGATGTAAAAAAAAAAAGAAAAAATCTAACCAACTCTCTTTCCCTGTGGCTCACCATTTTTAGATTTACATGGCACAAAGAGATGGTGAAAAAAAACCCCAAATAGAATTCTAAAGTATACTGTCGTAATCTCCAAAATGTCTAATGGGGATCCTGGAAAGAGTCAATAAAGCTCAAGGAAGCTTGTCACAAGTCTCATCTTCAATGAAGTTTCCTTCTGTGTAGGAAGCTTCCAGTAGCACCAACATAGAGGTAAAACAGTAACAAACTGACCAGCTCTGCCCACAATGATTGTGAAGGAGAGTGAGATGTCAGCCTTGGTGAGTACAGAATTCTCTTCAAATTAGCCCTCCCACTAGTAGCACTTGTAGAAAGGTTAAGCTATAAAAATACACAATTTGAGGTATCTAAGAAGAAAGTTAATGCAAAATCTCCATTACAGAAAGAATGCAGTAGAAAACAGCATCGGTGATTTTACAACCCAAAATGAAAATAGCTTTACAGAGCTCAGTCGCTACAGCTAGTGTTCTAATTAGGCTGCCTTCATCTAAAAGACCCCCAAGTGTTTCTGTAACAGCAGGGACTCTCAGAAGTGAGATTCGTTTTATGTTCAGCAACTTTTATGGTGCTTAAGTGAACACTAATTCTGACGAACTTCATCACGTAAGGAAGACCGTTTAGCATTTGGATGTTGCAGTGAATGCGCTGCCTCATTTCAGTGCTTGATCAAAACAGAGCGCAAAAAAAAAAAAAAGGAATTATTACAATTACTAATAATTGGCTGTTATTACAGCCAAAGCTCCACGGCTTGGCTTACAGATGTAGAGAGTAGAACTGGGATTCACAAGAGCAGCTTCTTAAAAAGAGGAAGGGGAGTGCTGTTTTCCCCTAACAGAGCAAGGGTTAGTTTATGGTGACTAAAGACCAGGACCAGACGCCTTTTATAACCAGCTGTAGTGCTCAGGATGTCATCACGGAAACAGAAGACAAAACATCCTTCCTTAATCTCAGACCCAATCCACAGCAAATTTGGAAGCATTGAAGAGCACAGGCAGTTTTCTGTTGGGCAGTGTGGAATGGTTTACTCGGGTACCGGTGGGGATGGTCATTTGCTTGCAAATGAGTGTCCTTCCTCACTGAGTTTTTTTATTTAAGTAGTAAACAGATCAGCACTGTTTAATTTAGGTTTTAAGCAGGGTCCCAAAAGAAGAACCATCAGTGAAGCAAGCTGAAGAACAGGTTAAGCACTGAAATCCAGAGAGCTCTATGCCACCCCTTCTTCTTTTTTATTGACCAAAGAAAACAGCCTTGAATTCTGAGTAAAAACCTGCTCTATTTTGGGAAAGGTTCAAAATCCAACCCCACACCCCAGAATACCCCAAATGCATATATGCACACCTGTACATAAAAACCAGAGTACATCTAAGCATTAAGTGAACCCTCAATTTTGAGAAGAAAGATTTTGAATGAACTACTTTTACCTAGTGGTCAGAGTGATGTCTCCTGGTTTCTATTCCTGTATTTCCTGCTAAGGCAAATAGTATAAATTCCGTGCCCTCTTAGAAGAGAGGCTGTTTCCAGCCATCCCTCAAGTTTAGTAGCATGGATACCAAGCATAAAACATCTGTTATCATATGCTCTAGACTATTTATCTAAGTACAACCAACTGCAACGTTCAGACCTTTAATGAAACCATTAGGCTTTTGTAAGAGCTCTTGGCACAAGCTCTGAGGGATGAAGGTCAAAAGTCACTCTACTAGAAAATAATAATGATAAAAACTATCAAGCATTCCAATGAGAATGTTTCAGGGTTGCTTTCAAGCTTAACAGTGAAACATTGCAGAAATATCAGCAGTGGTCCTGGGGCAGTTTGCAAGCATAAAATCATACCTTTCTTCCATAACTTCTCTCATCATGCTGGGTCTGTTGTAAACCATTACTTGATAGTGGCAAGTATCAAGCGTGTATCAAACAGAAAAACTGAAACAGATAATGAAGAACAAGCAATCCTAAACATGTGCTTGTCATTCCAGCTGTGGCTGCCCTTTCAGAGCTTTACAATATAAATGAAGCCGGTCACAAACAGTGAAAGTGAAAAAATACCCTGGGGTAATGCACATGCATGACAGTCCATAAATCAGACTAGATTCACAGCTTGTGAAATCCATTCTTAATCTGCTTTGCATAACAATTTTACTTGAATACCCTATAGTTCCTATTTCTATTTGCATGTGTCCTAATTTTGTCCTAACCTCTCTTACTAAAAGGCACTACCAGAGAACGTACTTCTCACCATCTCTGAAGAAGGAGCTACACGTGTTTCTCAGATAGGGACAATTCCTCTGTGATTTCTCAAGGACCAGAAAGGACAGTTCCTTGCCAGTTGTCCCACACGTTGCCTTCAAACCCACCGCAGCAGCCGACACGACTAAAACGTTCAGTAGAGGCCAAGGAAAGGTTCCCGTTTCTCTGAAGAACAGGATATTGCAACAGTAACAACCAGCCCCTAATCATCTCACACTTGGTACCCCAAATGCTGATAGATATAAAATTCCCAAAACTCCTCCCTCAAGAATCAAAGATAAGAAATGCCAAAATCAAGACAGTCGTGCTTTCTGTTCCAAATGGAGGATGTGTACCATTATCTCTGCTATGCCAAAGAAATCACCAAATCCAACACTTCACTCCTGTACTTTTATTAATTCCTGCTTTTCCGAGCACACAAACTCAAGCAATATCCCTGTCACATTTAACCAGATAGGAACGGTTATTGCGGAGCAACATCGAGCAACCGCCCCACGTCAGAGCTCCTCGACTGCAACCATTCTAACGCTTGTACACGAGCGAGTTGCTGTGATGTACATAAAGTAAGAGCAGGTTAAAGTCTAACGGGATGTATTAAGGAAAACAAACTGCTGAGGAACAGCTGTGCAGTGCAAACCTTCGAAGCAGGTGACTGGAGCCACCAGACCTGAATATTGCTCAGTTCACTTGGCATCCTGCAAAAATATCACACCACATAAGGCACCTCCACCCCAGTGCTGGAAGAGCTGGGAGGGAGGAAAGGCGGTTACTAGCGGAACTGCTTAATCTTTGATCAGAAACTTAGGGTATGTGACTAGAGAGCAGTTTTATAGTAGCTTTATGGACACCACAGCCAAGGCCTTATATGGATCAAGAAGAAGAGTTTCTTTGCATGCTGTACTGGTATTACAGCCCTGTCTATACATCTCATTATGAGTTTTGCTTGTCTTGAGAGTGTGACATCACCTCCATTTCAGCTAGTTTTCCACTGTAATGTTTGGGGTATTTTCAGAGGAACTGATACCTAGCTAGTTATTTTCCGTCCTTACTGGTGCAGTTGATCATTTCTGCCTACACATATGACAGGACATGAATTCGTGCTGAACATCTTCCTGGTTTTTTTAATACATTTCTTCAAACCATCATTTTAAATTGTATCTTCAGTGTGCATAAGCCCAACTCAACTAATAACCACCACAAATATTATAAGCACGCTCTACTTCATCACCCAGTTCATTAATGCAATACTACCATGCCCAAGATTATATTGTGGAAATACACTCAGAGCCTTCAAGTGCAACAGCAAACCACTGCTACCTAAGGTGGATTGTGGTGTTCTAAGTAGCTTTACAATCCCTCCTTATAGTAGGTTTCACCTACATGAGGTCTCCCTGGTTGCTTATCAAACAGGCTGCCAATGCCAGGAGACTATAAAGCTTAATATCCCAGGGTGCCCTGGCAAATTCAAGTAACTAAAGATATGATAAAAATCACAGTCTTGATGTACTTTGAAAACCTGAAAGAAAAATGAAAGAAAAAATGCACATGCCTTGCACTGACAATCAGGGTATCTGATGAGAAGCAAGGCAGATATCAACATCAACTTCCTGCTGCAAAGCACACCAGAAGAAAAGAATGTAGAGGTTGCCCAAAACCACTATCAAAACCCAACTACATTTCAGTGGGAAATACAACCAGAAACACTCTGCTACGTTTTAACACACACTAAGAAAACACACAACCTGGGAAGGTCTTAAAAATTTCAACAGTGTTCAAAACACAGACCCTCCTCTGGTTTTTTTTTTTTTGTTTTTTTTTTTTGTTTTTTTCTTTTAGATGAAATAAATTAGCTTGACCTGTAGCTGCTTGTTCTGTTTTGTTTTTTTTTTCCCCAGTGAAAAATCTATCGCAAGCACACAAGAAAAAGATCCAACATGCTTCCAAAGATCAAGAGGCAGATTCCAGATGACTATTAACAGTATTACAGGGGGAAAGGAAAAAAAAAAAAGCTTTCAGGGCAATTGAAGATCATCTATCTTGTAAATACATGCCAAAAATACTTTTTTTCTTTAAATGCATGGTTTTGTTTAAACTGTTTCATGACAGTATTTATTATGCTTTCATTTTACAGCGTGGACAAGTTAACAGAGCAATAAAAACCTTAACTTTGCTTGATCTGGTTTTAAAATTTAAAGGCTTGAGGATTCTACTAGCATAGATTCTTGCATTTAATATTGATTGCTTAATCATTTATAGCATTGTAAATGTTACAGAATGTGGAACCATCTTACTCAGCTCTTTGCCAGAACGGTATCAGGAATAGTATTTGGCAACTAATTATCTCTAGAACAAAGTTCCCTAGGTTAATTACACCTGATCTGCCATATTAATTACACATACATATTTGAGAAGCTATGCAACATGTCATTTATTCTGATATTACTGAACTTTTGTACACTTCAAGTCTCTTACTGATGGTCCTCAAAAACCCACAGCTGTTAAACTCTGCCTTGAAAGCTGGAACGCTTCCTCAACTAAACCCAGAGCAACAAGCCCAAATCCAGATGACTTAAGCCTGCATCCAGGAATGAGGGTGCCTGCAGGCATCTCTCAAAACACTGACACTGTGCACATCTTGACCTCAGAATGAACAATCTTACTAGTTAATTCATACTTCTGAGCACGAATTTCTGCCCAGCTACAAAGTCAGAGGCTACACTATCAGTTTCTAGCGGCTAGATGTTGGCAGCAGTGCTGTTTGAGTTGGTTTGTGCAGTTGCTGCCGTGCGGCTGCACCCTCCCACACACCCTCGGGTACTTCAGATTGGGGAACTGATCTGACTGCAGAAAAGTTCAGGGAAGTGGTGTATTTTTTACCTCTCTCAGTTGAGTGGTTGGCCAGTCCGACAGCTACACCAGCAAGTGCAGGGTATGACCCTGGAACTGAACAAGCGACTGAGGAGATGGGAAGGAAAGGAATAGGGCAGGACTGCTAGAGCAGGCACTGCCATGAAGGAAACACCCTTCAATCCAGGTTCGAAAGACAGAAGAAAGGCCTCCCCTACAACTCTTGTAACAAACAACCCCAAAACTCACATATGCAAGAATTAACAGTTTCCCTTGCTTAAGATTTTACCTAGAGCAGACTATGGGAAGAGGTGAATGAGAGTTCAAGAAGCAGCATGTGGGTAGCTCTGTAAAGGGACAGCAAAAATTCAAAACTCAACGGACTTTCAGTTGGGAGGAAGGGAAATGGGGAAGCAGGAGTGAGGGACTTAGTTGAGGCTCACAGAGGTATTTGTGTCTTCTGATGACAAGCTTATTTGCAGAAGTGTTAAAACAGCCTTTTTCAAGCTGTACGCCAACTGAAGCTGGGACATTTAATGGATAATATGGAAAGAAAAGTTAGCTTCAGGTCAGCCAGCCAGGTTAAGCTAAGCCTCACACTGATCTTGGCAAGAGACATCTGAAGCTTTCTGCAGCATAGACAGAAGAAACCACAGACCTCACACCCAACACGGCTCTCCAGTTCAGGGGCACTTAGAAGAAATACCGGTGGGCTGATCAAGTCTCTTTTTCTGCTCCATGCTTTCAACAATGACAGCTGTTGGTCCTTCTGACAAGTTTAATTCTTTACGGGTTACATCACTGACATGCACAGCAAAAGTCATCCCTTCCATCCAACTACACATCACGAAACTGCACACACGAGAAAGAGCAGAGCTTTATGACTCGATGTTTAAAAATGACATTTTAATACCAGTGCACAAAAGCCAAGCCTTTTAGACACAGGATGTCAAATGAGTGTTAACTGCAATAACCTTTCTGCAGCAATTGAACAATCAATATTTACTAATTTCTTGCACGCCTACAATAGGCATGTACTTTTCTGCCAGTCCCTAGAGGATACTCTGCAATTTGCATTTGAAAGTACAGAAGGCAGCAAAGCCCACAAGGTTCCACTACCTTGAGACAGCTGCCTTAAATGCCATCAGGACTCAGTTCAGACCCCAGCTGCAAAGGCTGACCACTTCGGCCGATGAAGCTGAAGTCTGGCATTTCCTGTTCGCATCGAGAAGGGGTTACAGCCTCAGTGAGCCAAGAACTGTGTTATCACCAGCTATTTGAACTGCCTTTTCCTCAATTTCAAAATGCATCTGTAACTCCCTGCCCGTGGATTTCAACGTCACTCCTACCGAAAAAGTGAAACAAATGGTGTTGAAACCTCATTTTGAGATGAAAAACAGAAGTTACTTTTTAAAGGACCACATGAGATCTTAAGAGCGATCACTGCAAAGCCACATCAGTGCTCTGGACAGGATCTGGAAATCCCTCCACATGCAACTGCCAGTCCATGCAAAGAAACTGTATTTCCTATTGTTGTTCAGATGGGCCACAGCAGCTGCATCTGCACCTATGGGAAAGGATAATTTAGCTTCAGTCATAAAACTTACCAGGCATACTGATGGAGAACAAAATTATAGAAGTGCTAGTGGAACAGAAGATGCAGATCTTTATTAAGTAGAATTCACACACCAGCAAAATGCGAAAGACTAACTAGTGATAATTGGATCAGAAAACAGATCTTAAAATACCGCAGAAAGCCCCTCCTCTTTTCTGCTACGTTATGAAAAATCAGCCTCCAGTCTCAAGGCTTTGTGAATCTTTCAGATGTAAGGCTCACTGCAGCTGCCTTAAGCCAACAGATATCACAAACTAAAGACTCACTTCATCAATGCAGAGCTTCCACAACTCTGTCGTCTTACACAGGAGTCTTACAGTTCTCTATTTTAGAGAGACAACCCTGTACTCAGGCTGACTGCAATCTCTCTGCTTTGTCCAGAACGAAGTTCAGGGGAGGAAAAAGCAAAGTTCTGCGTTTGCCTATAGTAAGGGCTCGCTGCGTTCATCTGAATTATCCTCCTCTTACAACAGAGGAGACATGACTCATATTAAGCGCCAAAGTCACCAAAGTGTCAACATCTTTATTTTTCCTTCCACCCTTTACAGTTCCTCACAGAAATTATTACTGGGGGAGTGTCCCAGCAACAGCCCTTACATCACCATCTATTCCCCCTTCCTCCTCCACTACCCCAAATGGAACAGGCATGCTATCACTAGGCCAGCTCATGCAATTCTTTATTCTTTGCAATTTCCTACCTCTCATTTGAAAAACAAATACTTCACTGTTATCTAAAAATATATTAAAACATTGCCAGCAACTCAGCACTCAAAGCAAAACAGCCATCACCACCCAGTGTGAATGCACAATAGAAGCAACATTTTTGGTATGGCAAATTTTTAAGGAGTTACTGAGAGCAGTAAGAAAAATAATTCAAGTTACAAAAAGAAAGGGCTGCTCTATAATCGCCAAGAGAACGCTGCTCTGCCATCATGAGACTCGGCCAAATGTATAGCCTGAGGGCAGGAACGAACACTGCAGTCTGACAGGAGCAAAAGCGTCCAGCAGCAGTGCCAGCTTTGGGTGGGCTGATCCAACTCCCATGCCAAAGCTGATCCCCCATCAGTGCAGACAGCACAGCTACTTTGAATCAAACCAAAGACAACCTTATCTAAA
>VWZK01016481.1:525919-545069 GCA_013396935.1 Baryphthengus martii | reverse complement strand
AAAACCCAAGCTGGTTTGTTTAAAAAAAAAAAAAACCAAAAACAAAAAAAAACCCAACAAAACGAACCAGCATTATGCTGGTGTTGCACTAAATCAAAGACAGTTCAAGAAGTCCATTCTTACAGATTGTTCCAAGCCACCACGGAAGGTTGTTATGAGACACAACAGAGCTTTCATCCAGCAACCTTGGTCCTTTCCACCTGCTCAGGTTCTGCTAAGATAAACGGATTTCAAACAGCTTCAGTATTGGAAGATCCTTGTTAGCCAAAGACATCAGGTACACTCCACATTCAAACTTCCGGGCATGCAGGAAGCAAACTTCAGTTTCAAAAAAAAACCAAAAACAAACAGTCAACAAGGTAAAGATACTAGATTAAAAAAAAATTCAGACAAAAAAAAAGTATTTTAGTGGATTTTGCTGCTAAATAACCTTTGTGAAAACACATTTAATCATATAGTACACAAAATGAAACATCCACAGTTCTGTAGTCACAAAGCTGGAGCACCAAAATTCAGAATTACAATGGTCATTACAATTTAACCCTTAAAAGCCCAACAATCTCTGGCAAAACAAGGAAGATAAGCCTTTCAAAAAAAGAAACACACACACTCCACCAGAGCCTGTAAAAATATGCACTCCTTGGTAAATTGAAAAAAGAACGTGCTTTGATAACTAACAATAGACTGAGGAGTTGGGGAGAAGGACATGTGAAGCATTAAAGAAGGAATTCAGTGTTGAATAAGAAATTCCCTCAAAACAAGGGAACCTATCAGAACTAACTGGTCTGCATCGAATCCCTCAGCAACAGTCAAAACCACAGTTGTTGGGGCTTGCTGAAAGTAAACTTCTGAATTACACTCTGGAGAGAATGAGAAAGAGGAAAATGAGTAGCATAAAAAAAAAAAAGTAACATCTGCACGTCAAAGTGATGCTTTAAAAAAATTCCCCTTACGTTATGAAGTTCCTCTTTCATTTCAGAGCTAATAAAATAGCATCAGTTCATGTCCAATTCTCTCCATCAAAGGAAAATAAAACATTTAAATGGAATTTGCTCACAGCAATTTAGAGTAGGAGAACTTTGCATATTTGAGATTACCTACAATATCTAGAGATACAGAGAAATAGAAAACTGAAATGGTTGGTTGTTTTGGGGGTTGGATTTTTGCTTGGGTTTGTTTTTTTTTTTTAAACATAACATACTATTAGAAACACAAGCAATCTCTACAAGAAAACTATATTGCTGCTTTCCTGGGTTTTGGGCAAAAAAGAAAATCAAAGAGTCTCCTTACATGAATAATGCAGAAATGCAGATACTAAAGTGCCAAAAGCAGTAAGAATCCTAAAGTCGAGACAGTTGAGGCACCAAATTCTTTACGGAAAAGGAAAAGATCAGAGATAACTAAAACCATCTCCTAATTAGTGTCTCAAATTAGAAGAAGTGTTCCAGGTCAAGAACAAATTAAAACAAGAATAGAACTCGTTATGGCTCCATTGAAATAACCTGGAAGGGATATCCTAATGCAGGTCACTGACACCCTAGGGTGTATTATTTGACCACAGACTAATTTTAAGCTCCCAAGTACATTAACAGCAGCACAATATCTCCATTGTAAGATTCAGTAAAAGCTAAGGCACTAAAACTCTCCCTTACTGGGAGATTCCAATCAGGAGATCAATGCCTTGACCACACAAAACTCCCCCCAGGGCCCTGACAAGGGGTCAACCGTTCCCATACAAAAAAATGGGATTTTTCGACTATGTGTTAGCATGGACGCATTCAAAAAACTTTCCTAAAAGTGGAGTTCTGAGAAGACCTCAATACGTGGAAGCCATCTCAGTAATGTAGTCACAAAGCAGGATCAGGCCTTATCTAAGATATTAAATGCATATTTTGCACCATGACAGATGCCAGTTGGTCCCAACTGGTTTGCAGCAATATCGCCAGTACGCAGCCATAAACCCGCCCTGGAAATAGAGCTATCCAATTCAGCTGGCTTTCAAACAGCTGTTTGGAAGCCGGGCTCTTCCGGCAAAGCTATAAAAGCAAAAAGCAGTCTTCACCTCAGACCTCCGGTTAATCAGAGGCAAGAGAGAACAAAAACATAATTCCATCTTGAAGACAGATGAATCACTAATTGAGATAAACTAGAAGAGCTGCAAGGCCAAGACTCAGGCTTTGCTAGGTTTTATATGGGTTGCTTCATTTCAAAAAAACCCAAACAACTCATGTTTTTGATGACTCATCTCTATAAATGTGCCATTACCAACACAAGACACAAACACACACCACACACACACCCCCAGTGGCTTAATATAAGGTCAACACAGAAAGCAAAGGGTCAGTGTCCATAGCGGACGGAGGCTGTGCTGCAAAGATCCCAGGAGAGGCTGAGACGTTCAACAGTTTGAAGTCATCTGAGAAGGTAACAGAGGAACAAAGCGGTAAAGTTCTCCAAGACTGTTATTAAATGCACTCCAACCTTGACATTCCTGAGTTTCACAGATTCACAGAATGGTAGGGGTTGGAAGAGACCTCCGAAGACCATCTAATTCAACCCCCCCTGCCAGAGCAGGATCACCTAGAGCAGATCACACAAGAACACGTCCAGGTGGATTTTGAAAGTCTCCAGAGACAAAGACTCCTCCACTTCCCTTGGGCAGCCTGTTCCAGTGCTCTGTTACTCTCACTGCAAAGAAGTTTTTCCTTATGTTGAGTTGCACAGAAAACTTTTAGTATTAAAAGACTAAATGATAAATGTCAGATTAAATACAACATGCAAAATAACGTGCGTGAGGAAAAACGCAACCAAAAACCCCAAAGAACTGTAACTATATGAAACTACAGCTTTTAAACAAATTATTACTTCTCAGCAAATATCCCGGTATCATGGGCATAGTAATATGAAAGTAAATTAGAAACATTACCCAATATTCTGCTAAGAAAGAACCAAAACAAGTAATCTGACACTGTAAATCTGTTCTGTGTCAGTCCCTGAATATTCTTTGAGTAGTTACACTCAATCTATCTCAAAAACTACTGAAATGAACCAAAAAGAGTTGAGAAAGGAACGAGGATAAATCAAAATATGAAATGAAAACTCTCGTCAAGCCCAAGCACACCCCAGTAGAGTTGCCCGTTCCCTGCATTAGGACAGGAGAGCCAGCTCCACTCATTTGGATGATGCCTCCTCCCAGTTAGAGAATGAGGAGTTTTGAGGACCATGATCAAGGGAAAAAAAGTTTGTTTTACAAAAGTTTGATTAGGTGTTGGCCAGGCTTCTCATTTTGCTCTGCAATCCTGAAAAAAATCCAGCTAAACGCAGTTAGATTCAAAGCAAACTAAGAAAACCGTATCTGCTTCGTAAGAACTTCAAGCTAGGGAGCTGAAAAGGGTCTAGAACGATACCCCCATGGGGTAGCTCAGACACTACCACAGAATGCTAATCTGCTTCTCACAAGCCACCCATGGGGAGATTTCAGTAGCTGACCAGACTGTAGAGCAGCTCTTTTAGCAACGTATCACCCTATGTTTAATACCTTCAGCTGTTTAGAAAGTTAAATATAATTTTCTTCTCAACAAATAAGCTTTATGGGAAACTTACTCCTCATAACACAAACAGCATCAACAGTGTCTCTAATCTTACTGCATACAAGCTTTTCAAGGAAAAGAAAGCTCAAGAAAGTTTACAGAAACATTGGAAACTTCTTTTAACCTATGCTCTTCCTTCTTACATCACCTAAATAAATGGAGCGAAGGTAACAGCTTGCAAGATTTCCAGACATAAAAAGCTGCAAAGGAAAGGGCAGAAGCCGGGAAAGCTGGATTGGCTCTAAGCACTTCGGTTATCTTGATTTTTTGTGATTCTAAAGAGTTGTTAGTTTTAGTCTGGGTCTTCCTAGGTAGAGTCACAACAGTCTCCACCTATCCGTCCTGGGAGAGAGCAAGTTACACTCTTAACCTAAAAGGCAACTTTCAGGAGCAAACTAAAGAATGTATCACTTCATCCTAAGGAGTAAGGAAGCATCAAGACAGCTTGATGGTGGAAGAACATTTAAGCACCCTGGTACAAATGGTCAAAACTGACAAATTCACCCATGAGTACTTTGACAAACTACAGTTTCATTAGAGGTAGGGCAGAGGCGTTGGTGCAAAATGTATTTTAAGAAATAAGGACAGAAGTGAAGGCAGGGAGGAAGCAGAAGCTGCTTCTGCTTCCCCCATTCAAGTGTTCAGAGAGAGCCTGAATTGCCAGCCCGTGCTTTATCACTTCCAGGGCAAAGGATATGTCTTGACAGAGTACTTTTTGAGAACATGCAAAACTTTGCAGAAACATACAATTTAGCTGTGGAATAGACGCACAACAGGTTTTCCTGATACTGCTTGAACAAGGTATGTCTATCACGCTGATGTTCATCTCACCAAAATTCAAGTCCTGTTTGAAGGCAAGGTTGGAAAACCAGCATTTTTAAGGTGAAATTTGGCATTTAAAGGTTTTCATTGTACTTGTCTCCATTAGGGATACTTCTCCCTCCTCATTTTCGTCCTAGCATTTGTCTTTTCCCTTCCTCTGCAACTGTAGGATACACTTTGAGTACTTGTTTGCCTTCTACCTTCCCCCCTCCAAAAAATTTGAAAGTTTTTCCTGATTAGTTATGCCCCCAAGAGTAGCACAAGACCTGAATTACGCAGGAGCTCAGGAAAATACCTCAAGTAAGTGGCAGATTTTGCAGAGGACTGACAAAAAACCCAGACATTTCTGCAGTTTAAAATCCTTCCTCGCATTCTGAAACAATTCCAGATTAACTGAATTCTAAATATAGCTCTTTCCAAGCAGACCATAAACTCCTGTTAACAGCAGAAAGTAAAAGCCAGATCAAATGGTTAAAACATCATTTTCATATTTATGCTAAAGAAGTGTAGGTAACAAAAGAATACTCAAAATCTGACTGCACACAAGGATTTATAATGGAAAAACCTACTCAAGCTCAGCAAGAGTTGCAACAGTTTCAAATTTTGTGCCAATTTCTCACAAACCAGAGGGCTGACGAGCTTAGACCACACGTCTTCTACACCAGTAGAGCTGCTACGATTAGTGGAACCTGCTGGCTCATACATAACTCATGAAGAATTCCCCCCTTTCCTCCCAAGGGAAACAATTTTGCATAACAGCAGCAATTTTTTTTTTCCCCCCTCCACAAGTAAACCTGGAGAGTTTTGATACAAGTTAGAGCAAGAAGTAGGTTGGCTCAATGCAGAAAGCACGAATTCCAGAGACAAATTATTTAAATAAGAGGTTTTAGAAACTAACAGTATAATTACAGTTCAGTTGAACTGGAGGGAGAAAAAAAAAGAAAAAAAAAAAAGCAGCTTTCTGCTCTCTGCATGAGGTCCAGCTGCAGCAGGGCCAACAGGCAGCTCCCGACGAGGCGTGCACGCTGACATGAACGCATGCAAAGCAGCAACTTTCAGCAGGTACAAACGGAATAAATCTACTCCATTAAGAATTCTCTTCTTATATTTTATTTATAAAGGTCAGCAATGTTTGAACATCACGATTATAAATTAATTACTCCACAGAGGCTAACAGTCTACTTCCTAGACAAAAATAGCTGTCCCTAACTTTTGTCTTATTCCAGTCACCATCCTGACCTGCTCCCGTGGGATCAAAAGTTTGGTTTGATGAATCTTCAATAAAGGGACTGTATATTTGTTTTCACAACCTCAAACAATTGGAGACAAAAGGATCCCACATTGGATACAGAAACTCAAGTGAGCAATCATCTCTTAAGGGGGAAAAGAGCCTTTTAGGCTCTTCAAGACATTTAAGACATTTGTGAAATGGGCTTTTTTTTTTGTTTTAGTATCTATAGAAAAACACTACTCTTGTAGCAAAAATAAAAATACAGACTGAGGAATATTATGAACACAATCATTTAAAAATTCAGATACATCTAGTTACCGATCAGGAAGTATTGCAGAGTAGCATTTGGGTTTCAGGAATATAATAAATCTCCTAAAAATAATTATCATGAGCAGTTTTGGAGACTGTCAGTTGACTTTTTGCTCTATTAGAGCTCAGCTGTACAACCCCATGTGTTTAGCACATGTCACCACAAAAAACACACATTCTTAAGTTTGTTAAACCAATTCTCACTTGAGTTGTCAGATGGTGGCACCAATCACGCATAGAAGACATGGGAACAAGTTCAGGCTTCACCACAGACAGTCTGCTGCTTCTATTCCATTTGAACACCTACTCTTATGAGGTGTTACAAGATGACTCCAAAGTTGAAGGCATGTGCCACTCATGAGCAGTGCTTTAAATACTCAGCAACGGGGCATGAGCCTAGAACGTGACAAAGCGCAGCTTGAAGCTTGACAGATTGAGATCGATAACGCTGCTGTTCCATCTAAAAAGCTATGGCTGTTTGAGGGAAAGGAACAACTTTATTCAGCATTCCCCACACTGTAGATAATGAGAAAAACCCAAACAACCCAAATACCTAAACCCCAAAATTGTAGCAAGGATTCACCTATTCTATTTTCTCTCCCAAGGCCCAAAGCACCTAAATACCACATTTTTACTTCCTTGTATTATATTCTAGTCACCAGTGTTTTCCCAGCTTGGGAGGTGAGGTTAACTGCCACTGCAGGGCCAGCAAAGGAAATGAAAGAGCAAGAACTGCTGTGGGATAAAGCTGCAGATAAGAATTTGTGTATCAAACCACCGCAGTATCAGTTTGCTGATCTGCGTAGAGATGCAGAACACGTACGAGTCACCCGCTTATTTGCATTTTGAATTTAACAGAATTTTCAGAGAAAACTGGAAACGATAGAGATCAAAAGTGACTTTCCTAACAAAATGCTACATAGAGCAAGGAAAAAACATGACCAGCCATTGAGAACTAGGGCCTCTTTTCACTAGCGAAATGGATGACTACACAAAAGCTCCATTTCTAAGTCCGTAAGATTAGGAATCAGAAGAAGAACAAATGCATTTCCTTGGTCACTTTTCTACCTAAACACATTCACAAGTCATAGCTTCATCTCTCTGGGTGGCACCCAGCGCTGAAGGAAGGAGCGAGGGCAGGGAGGAAGGCGTCCAAGAGGCATATTCTTTGCTACACACCTTGCTAAGCAAGACCTCCAGAGCAGCCATTAATGCATCGCACACCCTGTACCACAGAACTTAAGCACAGGCTAAGTATTCATCCAGAGTCCTCTGTAAGTGGTGTAAATCATGCTGAATTCTGTAACATGGTTATCATTACTCTAGCTACCTGAAAGTTACAGCTGGACATAGCTACAGCAGATACAGTCCCATCTCTTCACCATGCAGTGCAGACATCCCTGTAAACCTCTGTGTAGAAGGTGTGACAGACCCCTCTCAGGGCTGCTCGCTGCTTTAACAAGGCCGCTGTCAACCTGGAAAGGATGTTCTGCAACTCAACACTACGAAGCAGAAGAAATGGGATGCCACATACACAGTCACACAGGGAGAACTCAAACAAAACTCATCTCAGCTAGTTCACGTATGTTGTCAAATCCTCTGCTGATGCCTGTAACACGAATGGCTTTAAATGTGCTTTTTTGCGGGGGGTGTGAGGGTGTTTGGATTGTTTAGAGTTGTTTGTTATTGTGGTTCTAGAACTAACCAGGATTTTACAAACCTTTCAAGATCTACATAAATAAAATTATTAACATTTTAGCAAAGGTTTAAATTCAGTGGTAACCAGCAAGTTCAGTACGGAAATCTGGTATCATCAGTATAATGGCCTTAAATTAACACAACAGTTCAGTTACACAGCAATCATGTAAATGTCCTTGTGTCATCTGAGTAATTCTTCCAGTTCAGATTTATATTGTAAAATTCATCGGGTTTGGTAAATTATATTCCCTTTCGGCTCAATGTGGGATTATAAAATTTTTGGCTCCAGTGTTGTTAGGGAACTAACTTAATTTTCTTTTATTTTCAAAGAAATAGAATTAGTTTTGCACAGTACATTTTTTTTTCCCTGAGGTTTAGGCTTTAGTTATTGATTTCTGGTATACAGCCACTGGCAACTTTAAAACACGAGGAATTTTATCAGGGGGTCATACAGTTCACTGCTTATGTTAGACTGACTACACAGACAAATTGGATTCCTTATCTCCCCTTGCTTAGTTGGATCCTTACCGATTATAGTGAGAGATCAGAAAAGTCCGAATTTCACTACAAACAGGAGCCCTGCTCCTGTCTCAATGAGCCAGGCTCTGCACAGAAACTAGAAAACTATGAACACTACATTGGTGACATTCTAAATCATTTCTATGTGCCACTAAAAGTCACAAATCCCTCTTTTCTTCCCCCAGATGTGATCAAGCTTTTACCATTTTAATTTAAAAAAAAAATCTATATTAAAGTTACTCCATTAATACCTGGGATGTCCCTCAGAACAACAGATTTTATTGATCTGAAATTCTCAGACATTCCCTCATCATAGAGTCACCACAAGAGAAATTTCACTGAACCAAGAAGGCAACACTTTCGTGTTCCAGTAAATAAAACACAAAAGTGTATCACACTGGTTGCAGTTTGACACTCACGTTGAAAAAAACAAATAAATAATTTAGCAAGCCACAATTTGATTTGTTATGTCTACGCTAACAGTTTTCAGAAGTCTGTCACACCGGTCACATCAAAAGCTGGACCTCGCAGAGAAGCTGTAACAATAGCTCTTCCATTAAACTGGCAAAAGGCAGCTGGAGCTTCAAATCAGCATCACTTCCCCTGATTGTAACAGAACGCAAGACACATGAAGTCAATATAATAAAATCGGCTGAGCTGACCACTGGCTTTAATCAGTATCTTGTTTGATGTTCAAAATTCCAGCAGGCTTCAGGTAGCACACAGTTCACAAGAGCTAATTCTTCACCTTCAGTGATGAGTTGAAATAATCATCACAAATAGCTACTAAACAAACACAGCTATGTCATTTTTAAGCAGGAACGTGTTTACTCCTTGCTGGCAAAGACTGCTTTACACCTTCAGTCTGGAATACTTCGTATTCACGTCTTCTGCACAGAGACACCTTCAGCGATGCAATCCTGCTCTAAGCTCTTTTACAAATACAGAAGATGAGTGTTCTCTTTTTTGGGTAGTTCCTTCTGACCAATGCCTAGAGAGGTTGGCTTATAAAACACATTCCATATTCAGATGGCTATCATACATAACAACAATATTTGAGAAGTTTGTACTAAAAACACAGGCAGTGAATTATTGGGCAGACCAGAAGAACACAACCCCTTACAGCAGTATCTCCTTGTAACACAGATCTCCAACTGCCAGGATGCCAAATCAACTGCAAGTAAGATAACTGTACTTGGCTTCAAGGCTCTGTAATTTTCTGACAGTTTTGTCGTCTTAAACTGCAAAATTGATCACACATTGATAACAAATATCATCTCCATTCAAGGCCACCAGGCAAAGAACGTGACCCAAGTGCACCTTCACAAATCAACCACCACATACAAGAGTTTGCCACCCACAGCTAAGTCACAAAATAACATCAGCTGGAAAGGCCTCTGGAAGTCACCAGTCCACTCTTCTGCTCAAAACAAATCTAATTAGATCAGAGTGCTCAGAGACTTCTCTGGGTGTCTCCAGGGGTGGGGATTCCACAACTTCTCTGGGCGATCTGTTCTAATATTTGACCTATTTCACTACAAAGCACACAGTGCTTGCAATTTGCTCGAATTACTCATTCAGAAAACTGTTTCTGACTTATTAAAAATCAGCAAAACACACTGAGCCCATCCTCTTACAAAAAGTATGGAAAGATGAAGGTGTGTAAGGAAGGGATAAGAAGGATAAGAGTGAAGACAATTTCACATGAAACAGAGGAAAAGTCTTTGCACTGCTCTTCAGCAGGTCATGAACTTCTCTCTAGCACAGACACCACAACATAACAGGCAGTGCAGGTGAGGTCAAAGACAAGGGATGAGGAAGAAGAGAAGGGAGACTGTGGTCCCCATATTTACCATACTCCTCTCTATTTAAAACTATTTCACTGTATCCAAACAGAAAAATGGTCTTCATGCAGGAACTGAAAATGTCATCTCAGCATCAACTGTTTGCAAACACTCAATCCTCTTCAAGGCTGACAGAAAAAGTAAGTCTGGTGGCAAACAATCATGTGGACAGAACCTGTGGTGACTGTCAAGTGTATGATCAGAGTAGAGGAAAAAAAAAAACCAAAACTATCTGGACTTTGCTGAAGGGAATTGTCAAGTGATTAAAATCCTATCAAGAAATTACTTCTTTTAGCACATCGGGAAGCTGGGTCCTGTGTCACACAAAAGTGAAAGCCCCAAAATTAAAGATGATGGCCCTCTATTTAAAACACCACCTGAGTAATTTTTCTCATAAAAACAATCTCTAAGTGCTCCTGAATTAATTATGCTAACAACTACTGGGAACAGGAACTTCTTCAGAAGACCACTTTCCAGCTATGCCCCAACCCTGCGACACAAGAACAAGAAACAGGAAATGGAGTAGTGGTCTACTTTTTTTTTTTCCAAAAACCCCACAATTCTAGCATTCAAGATATTCATTAATATGTTTAGTGCTTCCTTATTAACCATGCAGAAATGGTTATCAGAGCAACATGATATTAACTGTACACTTCAGATCAGGTGTAGGAGGAAGAGAGAAAACAAACGACGATGAGAAGAATGAACGATGATTTTTCTTCTGTTGTCCCCCTCTCTGGCTCCTGCCAAACCCCCAGCGAGCACTAGCACACTTTAGGTCTGGATACCTGCCAGCTAGCACAAAGGCCAACAAAATCAGAAGCTGTGAGAAACACAATAGGTTTGGGGGACATAAAACCTGGATAACAAATATAGACAGGGACTGAAGCTAACTACTCCCAACTTGAATAAATACAGTAAATGAAAGATGAAAAGACTAAAAAAGCACCATGGCAACCATCGACTATTCAAAGTGGAAAACAGTAAATCAAAATTTCAAGCAGGAATCCCTCAGTTTCCATTTTTTACCTACTTAAATAACGGGACAGGCTATCTTCATACCCCTAATAGGATGCCAGTCACCAAGTTTTTGTGAAGCCACCACAAGTACACGGAAAGAACCATGCTCTTGAGAGCTGTGGGACTGTGCTGTAATCAGAAGACACAGAAGGAAGCAACAACCCTTCCTCCTCGTCGAGCAGTATTTAGCCTATTTCAGAAGTTTAAAGCAAGCTGTCACTTCGTGTCTCCTGAATGGAGAGAACAGCTACAGAACCAGCAGACACGAGGGCAAGGGGATCCAGTGTACTATCTGGGTTACAAAACTCATAGAAGTAGCTTTTGCCATATAGTGCCCACAAAAGAAAAGGTCAACTACTTTTCCTCCTCACTCAGCTGTTTTACAATTGTGAGCCAAAGGTCAACTATCTTCACTCACTTCTGGAAGCCAGCCACAAGATTACTAACAACCAGCTTAATGGCTGCAGTTCAAATGCTACTCAATCAAGTCCCGAATACGTGGGTATGCAGCAGTAACAGCACCATGACATCATAGGCAAGTTATCTGCTGAAATCAGAGGGAGTCAGACAGGGTACATCTTTGCTTTCTCTCCCTGCAAAGAGATATAAGAACTTCCAAGGAGTGGGAATTAAAGTGTTACAGATACTTTGTTCTTTCCTGAGCGCGGTCACATTTCGCTATGAAATAATCCTTTGACACCATCATATAGGCCATCAAACCAACTCAATTTCCCAGAGCTGCACCAAGACAGGTGCCTAATAGCTAGATTTAAAGAACTCTTCAAGACACATCAAGTCACATGTGCGCCTCAGCCGAGGACATCCAAAGAGTGAAGCATGCAGGTGAATTCTGCACCTTACCAGTTTATTTCTCTTCAGTTCATTTGAGGGCAGCAGGACTGATCTGATTAATAAGACAGATCACTTGAGGCACATGAGTGGGATACCCTCAGATTTCTCTGTCAAGAGCAAAGTACTAACCGATCTGGCATGGTTGACAAATGTATTTCCACAACCTGAAAGTCCTTCAAAGTGAACCAGACTTTCAAAATGACAAAGCACCAAAGAAATTTGTCAGTCTGAGTAAAGTGAACTGTAACAATACTAACTGGTGTAGGCTTATTTGTCTGAAATTTGCCTAGAGACAGCGAACCTTACCATGCTGCACGAAACTCATCTCAACTATGCGCTGAAGAACGATTCCTGAAACTCTTGGAGTTTCCACTAACTTTAGTGATAATCTCAATAATTTCTGAGACTCAGTTTACTCGTCTACAAAGTAAATAGGTAAAATCTGTAAGCATTTTCAGAACATGAGCTGAAAGGAAACACCGTTTGCAGAACTGTTCATCAATGCTTTGAGGAAGTGCTCAGCCTGGGTTTTCTGCAGAGTAGGAAAATCACTCTCCGTATTCTAGGAAAAATACAATGATTAATGCAGTGTAACAGCGTACATACCACCATGCTTCTATTCTTGTGACAAAATTTGGATCTATGGGATGACATCAAGTGGCTACGAGTCAAAAACATCTTACCATCAACCACCATGCGTAGTTGTGAGTTTTAGCACAGACTGAACTTTCATAAGTAAAAGTCATTTTTCCTTTAATTCTTAGAGAAGAAAATATTTTAAATTGAGTGCAAATTTTACAAGACCTTTTTTTACGTACTTCAGCAAACTTCTACACCAAACTAGATGAAAATGATTAAAACTACACTTTAAAATAAACCATATTTCATTATACTTAATTTTTCCTTCCTGTTTCGTATTTTCTACAAGCTGACTTCAGCTTCCAATTATACATAGCTCTACTTAAACACACTATAAGAGCTGAGGGTAGCTGGTAGTAACCCAAGATAGAAGAACATAGCTCAAGCTAAGAAAAATAAATGCAAGATTATCACAGAAGACTGTTAAAATCCTGACAGCCCTGAATGTTTAAAAACACCAAAAGGAAATATTCTGGTAATTTACATAAACACTGGAATTGAGGTGTACAGGGCTTACAGGCATTTTTAGGACAATTATGGACCAGGGATATGTAGGATATCTAGAGATGCCATTATTTTAAAAGTTAAAAAAGCAGGATACATTTTTGCAACCTTTACCTGTTTCTGGCTACACAATGTTACTGCACTTGTCACAAAGCCACAGTTAACGTTTTTGAAAGATCAGCTAGAAAAGACCCACATTAAGTTTACATGTAGAGATTGTTTTTTTCCAACTTATCTTAAAATAGTTAAAATCAAGCCCTTCCCTGGCAAAAATTGTGAGCAGATGAGTAATCCCACTGAGGTCTGCAGGACTTGATTTGTCAGCATACACAAAGTTACAGCCTTACATCTGCAGAATAGGCACCTCTCACAATGGTTTCAACTCAAAGCATTTTAGAAAGAAGCAGTTTAAAACACTTCACTAGTAAATACATCACATGAGAAAGGTAAAACCCATCTTATATGTTTATGGAGAAATACTGACTCTGAACAAAACTCAATGAAAACATTCTGCAATATGGCTCTTTACTTGGAAGGAATGAAGCTCAGAGCTGTGCTTTACTTAGGCCAAATCACTATGGATTTTTTTATATTTTACTTCTCCCCAAAATAAAATCCAGGGTTTGTTCTGTGTGTCCACTTCTTTTAAATAAAGTTTTAGAAATTCTTTTTTTTTTTTCAAATTCCTTTGATATAGCCAAGATGAAGCCTAAAAGCCTCTGATATATTGAAAGAACGATAAACCAAAATTCCTCTAATGCACTCCAACATCCACTTACATCTGCACAGGTCCATTAAATATTCAGCCACAAGCTTATCACTTGAGTTCATCAGGACTGAAGATAAAACTCAGCACCCACATTTGAGAGTCTGATGCTAAAAGATAATTACTGAGAAATAATCTAATCACTGTTCTTTGATATTGGGATCCTTGGCAGGAGGCAAAGGAAAAGAGTACCAAATTGATCTTGATTACTTTAAGGGGTTTCCTCTCATAGAGGAGAATTCGGTGTAAAGATTATCTTGTGCTTATTTGCTACCATGTTTACGACTAAGTTTTCAAATATTCCAATCTCAGAAGAGAGAAATGAGAGACTGTGGGATGAATGCTTAACATAGAAACAAAAGAGCCTCTCCTGCTCTTAAAGAGGTCAGACAGACTGAGGAAATCTTGAGGTACCCTGTTAAAAGGAGATGGCGTTCTCTGGGGACTCAAAAGAGGGTCAGGGCTGACGGACAGGAAGAGACTCCGGAGAGAAGCTGAGAAGCCCAGGGTGAAAGAGGGAACTCCCGAGCCCTTACCCTCCACTTACCTTAAGGATATCGCCCCGTTTGAAGCTCAGCTCGTCGTCCGCTGTGGCTTTGAAGTCGTACTTGGCGATGGCTTCCATGCTGGGGGTGCCGCGCACGGCGGTGCGGGCGGTGGGAAGGAAGCGCTCCCCGAAGCCTCCGCTCCTCCCGCGGCGGCTCCCGGCTCAGCCCTCCCGCGGCCCGGCTCCGTCCNCTCCCGGGAAGCCACTCGCTCCTCGCATTTTCAATTACCGCCAGCTAGAACGCGCGGGAGGGCAAGATCGGCCAGCCCTGCCGCCGGGCGCGGGCGGAGAGCGCCGGGGCCGGACCCGGTCCTGCCCGGGCGGGACATCCCAGCTCAGGGGACACAGATCCGAAGCCATCAGCTCCCGGCCACGACGGAGACAGGCGGCTGTAAGGAGGCGATGCGCTCCTCTCCCCAACTAGGAAAGCCTGGTCTGGAGATCCAGCTTACACCAATAATTTGTTGGGGGTTTTGTCCCATTCATATAGCTCATATCAAGTTAAATACAGTAAGTTAGACAAGGCCAAGAGTCCTTCTGTGAGTTCTCTGTAACAGGACTTCCGGGGAACTGAAATGCCTGTCAAAAAGTGTCCTAAAATAGCATTGCATAGACACAAAAGTTTGGGCTCACTAACATAAAAGCAACCATCCTGAAATTCCAGCATCTTAAGCAGCAGAACACGTTAAAAAAAAACCAAAACACCTTTGTAAGTAAAGCATGAAAATCAGCAAGCTTGTGTAGCTCTTATGGGCCCAGAGAAAAAAATTACATCAAAGCTGGCAAGGCATATAGAGACACTCTGAAGCCATTGAAAAGGCTTCGAATAGGAGGGATTTCATCTATCCCCAGCTACACTTGATAACAGAGAAGGCAAGGGATCAGGAAAAAACCTCAAGGAAGATACTCTAGAAGTTCAAACCCATTCTGAACACCCCTCTGAAGGATCAGCAGAGAGCTGTACTTGTCAATGACAATTCAAGACAGAAGAGATCTGACAAACACCAGCGAACCCACGCACCTGCTAATTCAGTCTCTGTGGTTATGGCCCAGAAAGAGCGGTGCTATATGCAAAGGCAGCAGATGGCAATAGTATTTTTTCATTTCGGAGAAAACCTGCTTTACGTAAATGCAGTTCAGCAATTACCACGCTTATATTCCATGAGCCCCGTGTTCGCCCACCCTTCGGCTCCCCATGAAGAATAACGAAGCTCGAGGCAAACACCAGAACCGAGATTTTTCTATCACAGAGAAACAGCAGAATGAGAAGAGGTATTTACAGGATTTACAAAAAAGACCAGCTTAGTGAAGAGTCCATGTGGACAGGGCTCGGGGTTTTCTTTCCAGCACTACTGAAATGTCAGTAAGACTGACAAAGCTGTCAACAGCCATGAAGATCACAACCGAACAATCTGCCTGTGCTGCTGCAGCTATTTGAAATAAACACACTGGATCCGAGCTTTGACTGACATTGATTAGACAGAACCAGTTCTTGGGTTTAGTTCTCCATTTGTATCTATCTATTCTATCTAAGCTACATTTTGACGATTGTTAAATACTTAATTTCAGTCTCAATGCTGATGAACGAGCATCTTTTCTTCCTGGTGTCAGCCTTCCACTCATGCAAACAGAAACAATAACTTTCCTTCGCTGCGACCATTTTCCCCTTGCCAGGCTCTACTGTGTTCACTTCACTATCTCCTCATCTTTCTAACCTGCTCTCTTTGTTTTTTTTAACTGATGGTATCTATAAATTTTCTGCTATTACAGCAGTATTAAGGAGCAGCATGAGTGATTGGGTATGAAGGAAAGGAAAACGCAAACATTTGTTCAAGCTTACTGTCTGCACGTCCTGTACCTCTCACAGTAAAGACCGTCGGGTTCTGGTTCTTCTTAAAGGATAAGCATTATGGGCAGCAACGTCACGGTGCTTCAAACAGCACGATGCTATTTTGAAGTGTACCATTAGATGGGCACAAAAACATCAGCAGCTAAGCGCACGCTGCTTGAAAACCCTCAGCTGCAAACCTAAGAATGTAACAGCAAGTTGCAGTTTAAAGAATACGTTACAGGCTCAAGTCAAGTAAAGAAAGAAATTACTGCCAATTGGTAAATGTTTCTTTCTTTGGGATACACAAGTATTGCCACCTAGTAAGGCACTAGCAGCTAAGAATTATTTTTTTCACTGAAGGAGTTAATACCCAGCTTCCTTAGAGAAACCGGTGCAGCATTTCCAAGAACTACACTGGCATTTCCCTAAGCTTTGCAACAGCACAACGTTGGGAAATTTTCCAGCACAATTCCAGATGAAAGAGTTGGTCATTGCATCACACAATTTTCCTTAAATGTGCATTCACGTTACTACCACCATCATATATATTGTCAGCGTATAAAGAAGCGATGTTTCTAGGGAACGATGCTAACAACAGCTGCAGCGTACAACAAAACTTCAACCATCATGACTTTAGGCAAAAGCGTAGCTTAAGTTTAGGCACGAAAGTTACGTGTAAATTTGGGAAAAGCTTTGAAAATATTAAACCAAGACACTTATACAGCAAATATCAGAAAAGGTAACCTCAGAACATCAGTTCCTTTAAAGTCACTTAGCATTTGGTGTTCACTTTAACAAGTCCTTATAAGACATTCAGCCACATCATTATTAAAATACAAACAAACCAACTGCACAAAGAAAGGAAAAAATAAGCTTATTGGGGAAGTACCTTGTGCTGGGTCTGTGCTCACTGAGAGCACAGCTGCAGGTATTTGTTTTGGGCAGAAAGCACTGAAACAGGACATCCCAGCTCCACAGACTTCACATGGAATAAGACAGGTATGAACCAATAACAGTCAAAATACGAATATAACGAATAAACATTACAAGAATTATCAGATGATCTTACTAGAGAAATGACTAAAATTTCTCAGAATACTAATGTGTTTTTCACCTCTCACCTTACTATCATTTGGGGCAAGATAACTCTCTTGCTCTCCAAAAATCTGGGAGGAAGAAAAGGCAGCGGGTGCAGCTAACAGTAAATTCTTACCAAAAACACAGTGCTGCAGCTCAGGGTAGAATATAAGTAATTATAAATAAAAATCTCCCTGTTGTAACCAACAGGAAAAAATTCTTATCTTATTTTCAACAGCTATTTGAAAAAAAACCACACAGGCAAAGGTAGGCTTTCTATACTGCTCTTACAAACCGCATTTTTTTCTAGCAAGTGAGAACTACCTCATTGTTCTCTTTCCATTGTTTTACTGCTCTTCTGTAAAGTGATATGGGCAGGAATAGAAGAACAGCTAAAGCGAGGGAAGAAAGAAGATACGTTCAGTGGAAGATTTTGCAGAGAATCAGATCCCAAGCTTCGTCAGCTGTTAAAGGACAAAGCATTACTAGGACTAGTGGAAAGAAAACTGTGTGGATACATCATCTGGAAGACATGCAGAAATGTTAAGTGTCAGGCTCTAGACAAAAGAATAGGAAGAAAAAAAATTGTGAGGGCAGAGCACTAATTCAAATTAGCCAAATAAGGAAGTGTAACATAATAAATGAATGAGGTAAAACAAATTCAATTATCAACATATAAACCCCAGAACATTCAGGGTCATAAATGATACTCAGGATCTACCAGCTTAATAGGTTTCAACTTCCTTAGGCATGTCTTGCCAGAGGACAACTCAAGATACCACTTACAGAGCTAAGCATCAGCACAAAGCACAGATAATATTTATCAGATCAAGTCATTTTATCAGGTAATAGTAAACTTCACCTCTGCCAAAATTGGTGATTGCCACTTTTTTTTTTTTTTTTATAAAGCAGCTTTAAATGTTACAGGCTTGCTTGGCATTATGAAATACTTAAAACACTACATGACTTAATCATCAGAAGAGATTATTATAATTGAAAGGTCTTTTTTTGGCACAAATTCTCCCTATCCAAAGTTTGCACAGAAGTGGATTACAAACAATACTGTGTTTGAAGAAGATCGACCCTATAAATTTTGGCCCTTGACAGGCACTTAGTAATTTTTAAAACATGGAATGAACTTCCCTAAACACTATATTTATCTATGAATTGCTCTCCCAGTTACTAACTGTGCTACAGAATATTTTTCTCTTCAGGTTATAAAAGAGATGTGTGAGTCAGATGTTGTGGGAGTTAACAAGACTGCATCCTTGTCTTCTACAGATTATTTGAAACTATATTGGCAAGTCAAACCTTATCCCACAAAATCAACACTGAATCTCAAACAGGAAGCTGGGAAGAGACAGAGGAGGCTAAGAGAAAAACGTCTTGATCTATCATAGAAACTCACGTTTGAAACATGACCCAAGAGAAAGAAAAGTATGGATGTTAACCTGCCTACAGGGTATTCACAACCTTTTAACCTTTGGAAGTGGCCTGAAGTTACGGAACTCTTCCGAGGAATATTAAAAATCAGCCCCAAGAACTACTACCAGCCGACACTCCCCAGACGAAGGGCAAAGAGGGAAGCAGCCCAAGACTAAAACCCACCCAGGGGACCCCAGCACCAAGAGCTGCACGGAGAGCCCGGGAATCGCGCCTGGCAGATAACGCCTCTACAGCCCAGGACCTCACTCTAACCTCCCCCCACCGCGGCCAGCCCTGCTCCGCGGAGCCCGCACTCCCAAGAAGCGCCCAGCGCCCCAGGAAGGTCGGGACCCGCCAGGGAGCAGGCCCACAGCCCCAGGGCGCAGGGACAGCGCTGAGGCGGCTTCTGCGAAGCACGGCGGGGAGAGGCGGAACACGCCGGGCGCCCAGGCCGCGGCACCGGGGGACGCCTGCCG
>VWZK01016481.1:428199-516734 GCA_013396935.1 Baryphthengus martii | reverse complement strand
CCGAGGCAGAGCCGGCGGCTGTCCCGCCGTACTGTCCTCCGTCCTTCGGGTCGGGCCTCCCGCGTAGCCTCCCTTGGCACCTCGCCGGAGCGTTACCTAGCGCCTTATCAGAGAGAAGAAATAATAATAATAAAAAAACACCTCAAAAAGGCGCTCCCACACGTGTTGGCGGCTGCTCCCGCAGCGGAGGGACAGGCTCCGCCTCGCAGCGCCGCAGAGCATCCCCCGCCGGGCACCGGCCGCGGCGGTTCCCACAGCTCCAGTGTAGGCGGAGGGTGCCTGGGCCGAGCCCCCGCAGCGCAGACCAAAGCGGGGTGCTCCAGTAGCTGGGGGTGCGCTCGGGACAGCCGCAGGTTTGCATTCGGTGTGAAGGTTTTAGGGATTGTCCCAGTTCTGGCTAAAACACTTTCACTAGTTTGCCTAAATGCCTTACAAACACTGATAGCAGCCTCGACTCCTGCTCCTACCTCATCGCAGCCTTTTGATCAGCAGAAGTTCGTGGCACAACTTCATTTTGCCTCAGACGTCCACTTGCTTTTTTTCCCAAAAGCTGTGATCCATGTAGTTCTGGGATTACATTACCGCTGCCTGTCCCTTCATGAGCTTTCTCCTATCAGGATAACACAGGCCATTATTGATAAGAGAAGGCCTGAAAGTCCCATTACATAAAGCACAAGCAGTTTGTCTTAGGTGATACTATGTACTCAAAAGATAGCTAGAGAGGAAGGAAAAACACCCAGACAGGAGCAGATAGTTGTTTAGAGCATTAAAGACTCACTGAGTTTTCACAGGACAGCTTCTGCCACAGCAAAATTTCTTCGTTAGTCTTATCAGTCTTTAAAGTTACCAAGAAAGCAGGTGAGTGTAAGCACCCCATTCATCTTCCTAAGGCAGCCACCAAGTAGTACCTATTTTCACATTTTTTTGAAAAAGGGAAGCTGCCCTGGCATTCTTGTCTAAAATCCTATTATTTCCCCCCAGTAACTGTAGAATAACATTCCTGTTGAAGAGGCAGCTCAACCACAATGCAATACAGCAGTATAGTAGTACATGAGCTCTATGAAACACTTTTACTTCCTTACAAATGCAAGTTTCTACATAAACAAACTGTTACTTAACATCTGCTGTACTGCATTAAACTACAGGGCTTGCTTAAATATAGCAAAATTGGAATAACCTGGCAAGCAAACTAGATTTACTTTGTAAGAAGCCTGCTCAATACAGGCATGCATATAAATAACTACACCACGCTGGTTTTATGCAAGATATCTCTTGTGATTTAGAATTGGGCTTTATATTTCTTTGTTGTCTTTTACTCAAGCACATCAAAACACTTTACATAACACTCTTCTTAACCATGACCTTTTAAATAAACACATTGCCAACATTTTTTATCTGGTGAGAAGATTAAGATATTAGTGCCTTTAGCCTAGGTCACAAAACAAATCAATATTTCTACTACAAACAGAACCAAGAAAACAAACCTCCTTCCTCTTATCTCCACATTACAGCTCTAACTTCTTAACATTCTGTATCTTTGGCCACCTTTGGTTCTGTTTGAGTCCTACTCAAAACTAGCCACTAGAAGCCAAAGTAAGCACTCCAGAAACTGAGCTGCTCCCACCAAGACGCTAACCCTGAGGAAGTGAGGGGTTGTGAGGGTTTATATACCCTCCATCTGGGTGGGACTGGCTAGGAACTGTCCAGGGTCCACAGGGGATTGGCCAAAACACAAGTCTTTCTGTAGGGCTGGCCAAAAAGGGAGTCCTGCCAGGGCCTGGGCAGCGTTGTCCTGCCCCCAGGCCTGCAGGGAGCAGGCTTTGGGATGGGTTGTTTGGATTAACGTCTGTGATGATCCACAGGACCATGGATAGGCTAAATAGGGCACTTTGGCTCTCTGTCCGGAATACTCTTGAGTAAATATTGAAGAGAAGTTCTTAAAGAGCTGCAGAGAGCTCCTCTGTTTTCCTTTCACAATAGTCAGCTCACTGTCCTATTTCTAGACAGTTCATGATACAAATGTTCATCATAAAACTTTCATGGAGCTTGTTGTGAGAATAGCAAAATACACAATCTACTGAACTGACCAGTGTCTTTTTTAGGTAAGGGTCGTGCTTTGTTGTGGATGAAAGTGTCAGCTGGGGATTGGTAATGACCTTCAGGTGCTGGGCCCGCCTTGGGGAATTCCCAGAAAACACCTTCCCACCAATATGGTGTTTGTTAAATATCTCCAACTGGTGTAAGAGTGGTTTTGCCTAGATTTACTATAAAGCATGCATATAACACCCTTATTTATAAACTCAGATTAAGGGAAAAAGCTGTGCTTTTGTCTGTGAGTCAGTGTGTATCCACAAAAATTGATTTGCTAGAAGATCCTATAAATACAGCACAGGCTTTTAAATTTTATTTTTGGCTGCTGCCTTTTTGTGCCTCGCTCACATTTCAGGATTTATTTTTTTTAAATGGAGGTAGTTATACAATTCTGGTTACCGTAATAACCAATATCATGATGATGAATGACAACTATCCCTTTTGCAGTGAAATCTTCCATACCTTTGCTGTAAAATGTTTTGGTTGTCATTTGAGACATTGTGCCACAAAGCAGATGATGTCACATCGCTCTGCAGAAGCTGGAGGGGCACTTACAATTTTCAGAATTTTCCTTTCGTTGCATTTTTCACTTTGATCCAGCCTGTACAGGTCCTGTGCCGTTCTGTGGCAGGCTTAGAATACCTGAAACAGAAAAGGTAAAGCAATCTTTTAATTCCCAAAACATTTTTTTTTTATTTAAAGTAAGGAAGAATGAACACAGCAAAGGTCTTTCAGATTTACCATACCTTAATTTGAAACAATATCAGCTCCTGTGGAAACAGTAAGGTAGACTAAACCAGTCTGATCATTCTTTTGATCATATCCGTCAACTACTTCTCAACTCACCAGAACAAAATTAAAACAAAAAGAAATGTGTTCTTTTGATTGTGTAGCATCTTGTTTTACCAGTCTTAATCTTGTAAGTGAACTGATGGTCTGACTGTTATGAGTGTGCCAAAGCTATTTCCTACTCCCTTCTCCCTCTCTGTTGCTCAGCTTTCGTTTCAAGCCCCTACTGTCCTTTGAAACAAGTCTAATGTGCAAATCCTGTGCCAGAGAAAGAAAGGAGGCAGAGATATTTTTAATTGGAAAACACTCAGCAAGTAAAGTTTAAACAAAAACTAATTTCACCCTGAATAAGCACACTTGTCAGTTGGAAGACCGATTTTAAATTCATTTCAAGTTTAATCCTGTTCCTGATTCAGGGTAGAATAGATCTTTCATTCCTGTCATTTGGCAAGGGAAGCGGAGCCTGTATGAAACACGCTCCAGATTCTTCACAGCCACGCACAAATGAGACATCTGACCACTGCTGAGTTGATAATACTTCACACATACTCAACATGAGTTCAGAAGATCTCAATTTACAGATACTAATAAATTGCTTCACAGTTTCTCTCTGAAGCAGATCTGCGTATCCCTATCTTAATCTAGGGTTATTGAGGCAGAGAATGTTTAGCTGGCCCAAACTTTGACAGGTTTTTTCACAAGCAGATACTGAAGCCAAGAAGTGTGGCTGCCAGCGCCCTTGCTGTAATTACTCTGAGCTCTCAGTGGGTCTCAAAGCAATTCACAGTATCACTTGATGCACCTTTGGAAGCCCATATATCAGCAAATGCGCCCATGTTGCAAATTATCAGGCAGACATAGCTACTCATGAGTAGGAAGACCATATGGTTCTGCTGATATCAACGATCAGCTCCAATCTAAGCTGCTTTCTCCACGGCAGCAGCATTTTTGGTTATTATCTGTTCCCCCGTGTTTCTATTCTCGGTGACAAATCAGGCTTCTGTTCTTGAGGAATTCACTTTTGGCAGCAATAAATGTTGAGACTCCCCATCATTTTTCATAGACTAATCCACGTTGGGAATTTTCAGTAAATAACATGAAAGCATCAGTGATTGAACATTTTAGGGAAAACAGTATCATTAGGTTGATTTATTTTTCTCCCTGAAGACTCGCAGCTTCTGAAACACATTTTTCTTTCCAAGTGTGTAAGTTGTATAGTTATCTGATCTTTCTGTTTGCTAGCTGTTTTCTGAGCTCTGTACCTAATGTATCATGCTGTAGAGTTTCTTAGTAAATTCCAAAACTCGTATACCGATGTTATGAGGTTTGGTTAAGCTGTTGTGCTCTGAAATCCTTGGATTTCAGAAGAGGATCTGAAAGCACAGTGTTTATTATCTATTTAAATACACTGACTGCATAAGACAGTGTTACTCGAAAGATGATCAGGTGAACAAAAGGAATGGACCCTTGTAAAGCTCTGCTTCTGCTGTTCGGGATGTTTCAAACGCTTGTTGATACTCAAATCAAGCTACAAGAGTTACTCTTCACTTGAGGCACTTCCAAACAGAAATGAGTTCGGGGTGATGGGAATGTATTTTTCAGATTTGAAAAGGTCTGAGTGTCAGATACGCTTGGCAACCCGAGCACTGAACTCACTCATTCTTCTAAAGATATTCTGACGGGCATCACAGAGCTCTCCACACAGCTATGGGCTCTCCACACTGGCCAAGTTGGACCTACAGGATTTCCAAAAGGTTAGCTTGCTGTTAGTGATGGATGCCTTGGATTATTTGGTGGAGCCTCTGTTGGGTGTCCCTCTAGCTGACAGTTTGGCACCGCTTCTCAGGCTGAATGCAGCGTGATGGTGCTTGACCACCACATCCAGCCATTTCCAAGTTACCGACTGCTCTAGACATGAGACTCCTAGGAAGGATGGAGTGTGCTGGGAAAGTGACAGGAGTAAACTGGCTGCATTCGGAGCCTCTGGGGCCTGATTAAAACAACCACAGCTTCAGGCGTCTCTGTTTGTCTGCCGCTGAATACTTGACAGCCACTAACTTGTTCCAGCAAAGCAGTCCCACTTCATTTCTGTCCTGTTACCTGGAAGAATTCAACATGTCGATGCACGAGTGACTAACTGCCTGGGCAGACAGAAGAGAGATAAGAACAGTGAGGACAGAGAAAGGCAGGTACTCTAGCGTGGAAGAAACAGTAGTGCACAAAACTCCTAGGACGGGTCCAGAGTGTGGTGGGTCCCTGCTGTTGGGTAGGGGTGATGGAGAGATGCATCTGGTGGTGGCAATTGCAGGAGGCTCTGAAACAGAAGCGTCTGGGAGGGGAGCACACAAGGAGCTTGTGGGGGATGGAGGCACCACTCTGCAGATCTACATGTGGCCTTCAGAATTCATGAGCTGCTTCTGCTTTGTTGTGTGAGGCTGTTTTTTGACTATTTGCAAGACTCCTGTAATGCGTATGAGGTTTTTAGTTGGTGTGACATAATTGTTGCAAATATTCTCACAGACTTTTTTTCTTTTGATAAACCATGCATTTGTAAAAAAACCACACAAATCACATTTTATATGGTTCCAGTGCCAATCCTGCTGCAGAAATTGAGGGAGGACAGTTTATCATT
Source organism: Baryphthengus martii (assembly GCA_013396935.1). Taxonomy (NCBI): domain Eukaryota; kingdom Metazoa; phylum Chordata; class Aves; order Coraciiformes; family Momotidae; genus Baryphthengus; species Baryphthengus martii. Next base: position 511,222 of record VWZK01016481.1, on the reverse strand, counting down.
GTAGCTTGGCTTTGCTTTTGGCTTCAGTACTAAGATATCCCAACCTAGGATTATCTGTGTTTGGAATTCTTAGTTCTAAATGAAAACCCTTTTTAAACTTTGAAAAATGAAACGTTCTGCTTGTTTTGTGTATCCAGACTGGCACAGGAAAGCCTTGGCTCCTTGCTTTCTCTGTATGAAAGGTTTACAATCAAACTGTTGTTGGCACCTTAAATTGGGGATACGAGTGAAACTGAACTGCTTCTGGTTTTCAGGTCGGTTTGTTCAAGTTTTGGAGAAGCTCTGAGCGCGTATGTTGATGAAGCAGCACTGAATGCACCACTAAGTACTTTTGCAAGCTTTTGTTATGCTGTTCGTTATAACAGCTTTTGTGTTTCTCTGTGCAGGGAGTATTCACCCTTTCCCACCACTGTTTCGTCTTTGTAACGCCCTTGTTGCGCATTCGGCTTCCTAGCGCTGAAGGACTTCAGGGTGGTGTTCCTAAGCATGCAGATGCTGTGCCCTGACGTTTAGGGAATAGCGTGTTTAGCATTCAGGATCGCATTTCAGTTTGCTGCCTAAACCAGAATGTCGCTCGCGGCCGCGCAGCAGATCCTGCTCCTGCCCAGCTGCCTCCCTGTGTGGCCTCCTGCCCTCCAGGCTGAGCCACCCGCCGCTGCTCACGATATGGGCTCCGTGGGATTAGCAAAACAGGCCGGGATGCTTTTTCTTGTTCTGCTTTTGCGACTTTGGCTTCCCAGTTACCCACTCGTGTCACAAAGAATTATGGTTTTGAAGTCCAGATCCAGAGAGAAATTCAGGCGCTTAACTTTTGTTTGAATGAGAGTGAGTACGGTGCGTAAATCCTTCAGTAGATCTACTAATAAACCTTCTGTTGGAGGGGAGCAAAGAGATTGACTGATTTATTTATTTATTTCATAGTCCTTTTATTGTTGGTGACTACTTTCTCCTTAAAATCATCTCCTCTTGCCTTCCTTTATATTGAAGCCACTCTCAAGTTAAAGGCAAGGTCCTGAGGCTCTAAGCCGCTGTCCGCAAGCACGCAAAAATCCGTTTTCCTCTTTCCCACTCCCAGCTCTCTTTGTCAGCTTCGCTCCAGTAACTTTGTGTGATCCTCCCTTTGCAATTGCTAATTGGCCTGGCAGGGATACGAAGCGACTGAAAATAGCTTCATTCCCTTGGTGTGTGCGCATTAACAAGGGTCACAGAACAGAAAAGTAGGGCAGAGTCCAGACTTGCGGATCCCGCCAGCCAGCCGGCAACCCCAAAACGTCACTTGCAGGTGCTGGTTGCTGGACTGCAAAGCAGTTCTTTGAGAATCAGCAGGCTGGATCCTGAATGCTTGCTGCTTCCCGGAATGCAGGTGCAGGACTTGCCTGAGTGAGAGGAAATACTGACATCCAGCTCCTCAGTGTGGGGCAGCAGTGGCTTTCTGAGTAAGCTTCAGATGCCTTTTGTTTTCCTTGAAAAGATGTAGCCTTGTAGAGTGCAGTGCTGTAGGTGACTGCCACGAGGATGAGACCTCCAGAATTCTTCTTTTCTGAAGAAGGCAGGGTAGTACAGATCAGCGTAGTAAATCTCAGCTGGCAGAAGCCGGTCCTGTTGTATCTAGGAAATGTGTGGGTGGTTTGGATTCATTTGCAGATCAAACTACCTCCTTGTTTGCTTGGATTGTTGAAAAGTGTGTGTCCAAGCCATGAGTTTATGTGTGATACTGAAAAATCAAACCAAGAGTTACTAACCAGCAAAAAGACTTTCCCAAGATCAATTGTAGCATAATATTATAATATCTCATCACGTTTATATGTAATCCTCTGGAGCAATGTACCCAGATCCTTTGTTTTGACCAAAAAAAGATATTTTGCATATATGGAATGAGAAGAAATTTATGCCATAGGAGATCAAGAGGGAGATGGGTTAGAAGAAGGATGCAACTTCCAGAGCTGCTTCCTACTTCGATTCTGTTAGAGTCCTAGTTTTGCTAAAAAGGGAAGAAAAAAAAAAAAAAGGTGTCATTCCCTGGTAATCTGGATTTGTTTTTATGACTTCTGGTCTACTTAATGGTGGTCAGATGCATGCTGAGAGTTGTTGAAGCGTTGATGTGTTCAGCAAATGAAAGAATCATTACTGCAGACTCCATTAGAGATTAGCTTATCCTGATAGATAAGAATAGCAAGACAAATAGCCACGGGTGACAGCGTGCTCCAACACCTGGTCGAATCCAGTGCTTTGTCAGCTTTCTTTGTAGGCTTGCCCCAAAGTATGTCAGGACTGCAATAATACTCTTACTCTGAGCTGCAGGGAACTTAATTCATCTACTGCTGGCAGTTTTTTGGGGAGACTTAAGCTAATGGGATCAGGTCTGAGTCAGGGAAAGGATGATGTAGAAGCACTTTCAGCTCCCCAATTCTTTTAAAGACCAATCCTGTAATTTGAATGTTGTGAATTCCCTCACTTTCTTGTCCTAAAGAGAGTGATGTGGCGAGACTGACTGCTTCCCCTTCTGTTTCCACAGATGGTGATGTCATAAATGTAGCCAAGCTCATCTCTACCTGGGAGACATCCTCCCCTGAGGAGCACTCCTGTTTTGCTGGACATGCTTACAGAACCGCATAGCCATGGACCTCAAGGAGAAGTGTCAGGTGGGTTTCTTGATAAGGGTCATGCCCAACTTAAATTTTGAGTCTTTTTAATTGTTTTTCATTATTTTGGGTCAAGACTCACCGTTTAACGGTGAGTGTGTGATGGTATAACCCATGATTAGTATCAAAGTTGAGAGTTGTCACCTTCACGTTGTACCAGTAGGTAAGTCCTTTGCTGGCTGGGACTGAAGCATCACGTTGGAACAACATAGGTGAAATATATAGTCACATGTGCTGCATCTTTCTTGAGGTTTAAGGGAGGGCTTCAGTCCCTGAACACTTACCTTGGCTTTATTGGAGAGGCTGAATTCACTAAGAAGATTTTTTAAATAAACTAAGAAAATGAAAACATCTGAGTCCAGTTTTTCTGTTGGTAAATGTATGTATTTCTTGGGCCATTGCATGTCTTTCTAGGGAGTGCTGCAGGGTAGTATTTCTAGATCTGGTTTAGAAAGTATCAGATAAGTCTAGATACTGTGTGGAGGGGCAATCTGTCTCTTGCTATCTTGCCATGCTTTGAACTTCAAAGAAAAAAGAAGGGAGAGACATCTTCAGGAACAGCTGCTATAGAAGCTAAAAAGACATATCTGCTGTGGCTGACAGGAGACTGTGAACTTGGCACATGTAACTACTTTCTAAAACTAAAATGATTTTGATCTAATGATCAAATGATTGAACTAAAATGATAGTGAGCGGTCTGCTGGTCACTGGTGTTCAGCCACGTTTCAGCAGCCACCTGAGTATTAAATGTCTCTCTCACTCAGAAAAGGGAACTGGTCCTTACTCTGGATCCCAATCAGAAATGGGACAGGTACTTTGAGACCAATGGAGAACATTACACACGCCAAGCTCTCAGCTGGCCCTGGTAAGAACATTCTTGGCTATCCTTTTTGGCATCCTTCTCTCCACTGCACAGTGAGCTTTGTCTGCCAGATCCTGTTTGCTGTCTCTCTGGAATTCTGCGTGCATCCCTTTCTTGCTGTTTCTTTTCCAGTGCTTCCAGCATCAAGTGGGTTTGTTCATTAGGGCAAAGTCCTTGTTAGGTAGTCACGTAGACTCTGATCTGCTCTAAGAGAAGACTACAGCAGTATAAGTGACTCAGTTTGCCCATCAGCTCTTGCACTTGCCTACCAGCCTTCTGACTTGCTGCCTTCTAGACCAGGAAGAGCTGGCCTTGCTCCTGCCTGAACCTCTTGGTGCTGGCACTCTCCGAGGACGTGTGTGAACTATGTTGCTTTGTATCAAATTACTGTATTGCTGTGGAGGTAACAGTCCAATTAAGATAATTATCTATTTATTCTAATGTTAATGACATCACGGGCTAATCTGATATTGATCATTTCAAGAGATGACGCAGTTACTGAGCTGACAGGGGTGTGTTCTGTGTAGGATCAGAGAGCACCAGCACTGGCGGTGCCGCAGCCACGGCAGAGCGTGGGGGAACGCTTTCACTGCAGGTCATTGTCTTTGGTTCATCTCTTTTCTTTCTTTCAGGACATTCTTCACTGTACAGTGCAGGAAGAGCGTGTCAAGTTGCTGGACAGGCAGCGGCAAGGACACTGTTGTAACAGACCTTTAAAAGGCCTATTAGGAAAGTGTCCTCGAGGAGATTAAAGGGGGAATCACAGTGTTTTGGTCTCCTCTACTGATCTACTCAAATTTTTTTTCCCCTCCTTTTTCTGGGTGGGGATTAGAAGTGAAGGCGAGAGATCCTCACGCTCTTTTCAACAGGAATTAAAAAAAAAACCCAAACATTGATACATACAGCTGCATTTCACAACCTACTTTGGATTCTCAAGAAAGACTGTGGTTTTCTTCTCGTTAGCAGTATATTATTTGGTGTTAAGGAGTTTGCTCCCGTTTATTTTTTCAGTACTACAGATCCTTATTTCATCCCCTTTAAGGTGGAATCCGTCTTCCTTTCCAAAGTGAAGAACTTGGACACATATATGCTGATAAGGGAACAAATTAACCTGCTGTGTAACCTCAGTAGTAAATTTGATGTGCTAGGTTTATTTTAAAATGCTAAAAATAAAATGAACCCGAGTGAAAACATCAGTCCCAGATCTAGTTGAAAGCTCTAATATATTATATGCGATGGAGAGGTAGCGCTCCTGGAACAGAAAACGTGCTCAGAGCACTGCTGCAGCGCAGACATCTGTCACTCAGAAGATGAGAGACTTGTCCTCTGGCTCCACTCAGCTAATACAGTTCTGTTGTCAGAAACGGCTGAGGATCAGAGTTTGTCTGGTGTAACGTAGGCCGCCTTCCAGTTTTTGCCAGAAGCCAGACACTGCAGAGAAAGGCAGGGTATTTTAGGAGCATTGCCAAAACCTTCTTAAATTAAATGTGCTGATATCTTGTTCTTCCCCATCTTCTCCTGACTTTTTAATTTTCTCTGTGTTTCTGAAGTGAATTTAATGCTCGTGAAAGGTGCCAGAATCTCTGCTCCAAGATCCACTCAGCATATCCCAAGACAGATGGCAGCATTAATTGCCACAGGACAGTGTGAGGCTCATCAGTGTGAGTTCCTTTAGATGTAGGCTGTAACTGCAGCAACACAACTGTGAAAAATTATTGACACCATCCATTCCACAGTTACCAATAACAACTGAGCTGTACTCCCCCAGTTGCTGCCGCCTGCATCCAGCACATCCTCCTGGCCCGAGCCCGGCAGCGTGTTGCTCCAGCTCCAGCACTGCTGGGCCTGAGCCATCTTCTTCCAGGTTGCCTAACAAGAGCTGCAGTCCTACCTTTGGACTGAAAAGTAGCCCTAGTCCTTTGCCTCTTCTCATCTTCCCAGTAACTATCACTGGTTTTATTCCCTGCTGTTCTCTAAAACCTCAGCTCTTCTTCCAAGGACTTTTTCACAAACTGATCCGTTTTCCACAGGCGTCTCTCACCTGTGCTGCAGTTTTCGTGTGGGTCTCAGTCCCTGCCTTTATATTCAGCCTTTTATTTCAAGACACTGTTTTATCTTCAGATCTCAGGTTTACAGCTTCTGCTCTTTAATTCGCTTTTTTTTAGTGCAGAAATGCACATCCAGATGCAGTTTATGATACCAGCTGATACCAGAAGGAAGCTGCATAGTACAAATTACTGCCCTACACAAAACCCTTTAGAGCAAGGTCTCTCAACAGTGGGGTCAACAAGAAGAAGCAGTTTCATCCATTTCCATTTGTGTTCGTGATCAAAACTGAAGTGTTTGAGCTGGAAGAAAGTTGTGTTGGGACCCTTAACTGGATGAAGCACAAGGGTGAGTCCTGGTATTGCACTGTCACCAGCAAGTTGTTTTATTCACAGTCATATGAGGCTCCAGAAGGTGCAGAGCCATGGGAAGCAGATCAGCAAGCATTATGAGAAGATCGTTCTGTGAAAGTTTGTCCATTCTTACCACACATAGTTAATCTTTTCTTTTTTCTCCTTTTTTGTCTTGAAGTAAGTAGGTGAGTAGTTTCTTAGCAGGAGAAGAGGAAGGAAGGAAAAATTGTGCCATTAGGACATTTTGTTCCTCTCTGTGGTTTAAAATCGTTGTCTAGGAAACCAAATGGCCTACAGAAGGATGAAGGATGTCTTGCCTCTTTCTCCTCTTGCTTTCTTCTGAAGTTACACTAAATGCAGTGTCTGCTTTCCTTCAGCTTGGGCTTTAGGAGCTTTGTGAGATTACCTCTTGATGTGTAGCACAGTGCCAACACAGAGGTCATAACTAGACCCCGTGCTGGGTTTGTTGTAAGTACTGAGACCTCTTAATCTCTGCATTTCTGGCTTTCACAGAATCACACAATGTCTTTGGTTGGAAGAGACCTTCAAGATCATCTAGTCCAACCTTCGACCAGACACTGCAAGCTCACCACTAAACCATGTCTCTAAGCACCAGGCCTACACTTGGTTTAAATACCTCCAGGGATGGTGACTCCACCACTGCCATGGGCAAGCAATTCCAATGTTTAATAACCCTGTCAGTGAAAAAATGTTTCCTAATATCCAGCCTAAACCTGCTCTGGTGCAGCTTGCATCGATTCCCTCTGGTCCTGTCACATGCCAACAGGGTGAAGAGGTTGTCCCCCTCCTCACTCCAACCCCCTTTCAGGTAGTTGGAGAGAGCGATAAGGTCTCTCCTCAGCCTCCTCTTCTCCAGACTGAACAACCCCAGCTCCCTCAGCCGCTCCTTGTAGGGCTTGTGTCCTAGACCCTTCACAAGTCTTGTTGCCCTGCTCTGGACACGCTCCAGCACTTCTATGTCCTTCTTATAGTGAGGGGCCCAGAACTGAACGCAATATTCAAGGTGTGGCCTCACCAGTGCCAAGTACAGGGGAATGATCATCTCTATTCCTGCTGGCCACAGTGTTTCTAATACAAGCCAGGATGCCATTGGCCGCTTTGGCCACCTGGGCACACTGCTGACATATTTAGTCGACTATCAATCAACACCCCCAGGTCCTTTTCTAACTTGTAGCTTTCCAGCCACACATCCCCAGGTCTGTAGCTTGCCATGGGCTTGTTATGACCCAAGCGCAGGACCTGGCACTTGACCTTGTTGAACCTCATACAGTTAACCTTGACCCAGTGATCTAACCTGTCTAGGTCCCGCCTCAAAGCCTCCCTACCCTCTAGCAGACCAACATGCCCACCCAGTTTGGTGTTGTTCTCAAACTTAGCGAGGATACACTCAATCCCCTCATCCAGATCATTAATAAAGATATTAAAGAGAACAGGCCCCAGTACTAAGCCCTGGGGAACACCGCTTGTGACCGAACGCCAGCCAGATTTAGCTCTGTTCGCTACCGCTCTTTAACCACAGAATAGGCTGTTCCTGTTTAGCCATCTGAATCTCAGGGAAGGCAAGGACATAAAGAGCTTGCCAGGGAGGGTAGGTGAGTCCCGACACCTGTACATGGTCTTCAAAGCTCCATGATGTCTAAGAGCGGAAGCCTTTGCAGTGTCTGTCTGTTCCGTTCCATTCTGTTGTGTACCAGCCAGCTGTAATCCTTGGCAAGCTATTGACGTGGTTCTTGGCTGGGCCAGTTCTTTACCCCTTTCTATGTGGAATGAAAGTAACTGGGGAGCCTCAGACAGAATTGGGACAGCACTGAAGTAGCAGTTATATAAAAATCCACTTGTAAAGGTGCTTCTCTTCCGCACTGAGAAGGAAGCATTCCTGTGAAAGATGAGAATGAGAGAGAAGGCTCATTCCTTCTTCACCTCTAAAGGCCTTTTTAGCCCATTACCTGTTGTTCTACCCAGCCCTTCACTGTCTACCTTAATCCTTTGCCTTCTCTGCGCCGCTGCCCCAGTGTCAGTGAACAGGGAGCCCCAGGCGTGACGCATGGCTGTGAAGAATTTATGTGCACCTTTCGATTTAAATTGTGTGGCTCAGGTTGTATTAATACTGGATGCTGAGAGGGGCTTTTGCTGCATTCTTTGTCAACAAGAGATGCGGGAGGGAGCACTTCAGACTGGACCCTGAACCACCTCAACTTGTTTAAATAGCCAATGCATGTATTTTTAAACTGAGCTTGAATCCAAAGCTGTGGAGTCATCTGGAAGAGTCTACAGGATTTATGTAGGGGAGTTAGTATTCCTGGGGCTCTCTGTCTCAATCTAGTTTTTTACCTTGCCTGCTCAGGTGCTCCTTCCCCTGCAGTGTATTTTATAGCACTTTGTCCTGTCTAATTTGCCATCTGCTTTTCCACAGCCCCCCGTCTGTCAGCATCAACCTTTACTGTGCATGCATATGCAGCTCTGCAGGCAGGGAACCCAGGGATTCTGGCTGTGTCGGCTCCATTTGATGAATGAACCATTCTTACAGACATCTGGTGCTATCCTGGGCAAACTTTCTTCTCTCTCAGCCTTTTTTTTCCCCCTTTCTCTCCCTCATCCCCCACCCCCATCCACCGCCTCCTTGCTGGATCTGCAGCGTGACTGGAAACAGGCTGAATTAATCAGCAGACTGGTGCTTCACTCTGCTGCTTCTGCCTCGTTCTCTGCAGCGCTGGGCTCTGCACAGTCTTGCTCTCTCTCCCTCTTTGCTCTCTCATTTTTGGAGGGCAGCTGCAGTGCAAGTTGCTGGGGAAGTGGCACAGGAATTTAGCCCAGATGCTCTTCAAGCAGGCCGATCTCTGGATCCCCCACCAAGGCAAATGCCGCAAAGTAAGTTTCTCTCCCTTAACATTTAAATTCAAAATGGCTTTCCCTCTTTCCCTCCCCAGCCTGCATCCTTCCTGATGTGATGGTGCGTGAAGAGCTTTGAGCTTTTGGGGAAAGAGGTTATGGCAGGACATGAAGCAGCGGATGATGATTTTAGCTAGGGAATGGCTTGGTGTTAGAGGTGATGGGGGAAGAAGCTCTGATTTAAACTGCAGATTTAACCCTAGAGCCAACAGGAGGGACCAAACATGATTTTAGCTGCTGACTCCTGCTTTGCTGCCCCTCTGCCTCATGACTTAAATGGGTTTGTTTCTTCTATGGGCTTTGATCTATAGCTGTTAAACTTTCTTATCCCTTTAAAATATGCCTCACGGTTCACCTGCTAGGCTGCATCACAGTTTTAGTCCCCAAAGTGCAAAGAAGCTAGAGAAGTGGGGATGAGAAGGAAGCTAACAGGGGGAGGAAGATGTGCTGAAGTTCTGTGATTTTCTGAGCATTGCTGGCCTCTGGGAGGGGATTAGCATCTTCGGGAGTAAGCTCAGCATTGGCATAGAGCACTACGCTGGGTGGTGAAGCCAGAACGAATACGAACCCCTAACTGCTCTCTGAACTTGAAGAAATAATGTAACTGGATAAATTGCAGTAATTAAAGCTTGATAATTGCGTAGTGCAGGTGAACTTCAAAGCATTACATAAACACTACCTCACCCTGCCAGGGCAGGTAACTATGGTTGGGGATTTGCTGCTGCAAACAGGACCCAAGAGAGAGACTGAGGAATGTACAATTCAAACCTGGCTGTTCCTTACCTGGGGAGCAGTCGCCTCTTCCTCTGCTGTTGAGCTGCTGCTAGCTGAGGGAGAAGCAAAGTGCTGGGCTTTGCATTACCCATGTAGAAAGGTTGATTGTGCCTGTTGGCATCTGACTCTGTGCTTTACAGAGGCCATGAAACATGAATGTCATTGTCTGGATTAAAATGGACCCTGTTCACACTGAAATGCAGTGGTGATTCAGATGGCTGATTAGTGTTGCTTTGGCCAGATCTCTCAGAGATCCGTACTCCTGCAGCTGTCTCTCTTTGCAGTGTAAATCTGCAGGCCCTGTTAGCAATGAGCAGCAGGGAGCCTCAAAACCAGCATCCACACCGGAGCCCCCACTGGCACCCAGTTACCACGCTGTGGGGGCTCTTTTGTCCCGGGGCAGGGGAAGGTCTGAGCTGCCTTTCATACTGTTGCTGCAGATGGAGGAAGGAGACAGTTGTTGACTATCGCTCTGTCCATTAATTTGGACACTGCTGTGCTGAAGACTTTGCTTGTTTCGTTTGATTTGAGACCACCAACAGCTCAGCTGTGGCTGCCAAGTTCACGTCAGGTGGCATTTAAACCAAGTTTAATAGCTGTGTTCCTTGTGCCTTCTGGTACCTTCCTGGCACGTCCAGTTTTAAAGGCAGTGGTCCCCACAGAGCCATAATCTGCCTGACAGAGCTGCCTGAATCACGCAGGTCACAACACATACTTGTTTTTTCTGGGAGTGTTCAGGTTTGTTGGTGAATATTATAATCTTCACAGCAACTATGATTGGTAGAGAGTTGTTAGTCCCATTATAGAGATGAGAAACCAAGATGCAGAGGAGCATTCAATTTTCACACTGTCATGTAGAAATCTGTGGCAGAAGGATGAACAGAATCCAGCTGTCCTGAGTCCAGAGTCCAGAGTCAAAAAATCATCATGTGGAATAGGAATGTGTCAGGGTGGAGGCTTCATGTAGCCTGAGTCACTAGAGAAGCACTCTTGCTAGGAGTCAGGAATCAGACCTCTTTTGAAAAGTAACCAGGTGAGCACTAGGAAAGACAAAAAGCATTATTGGAACCAAGAATACAGGTAGTAAAAGGGAACTTTTGTCCAGAGTGGCCTATGCATTGGCTTTAAAGGCTACACCTGTATTATTCTGTAGCATGGATGTACCATTTCAGGCAGTCGGAGCACTAACTCAGCAGCTGCAGTTGGACAGAGCTGTTGCATACTGATGATCTATGACTTGCTTTAGAACAAGAATAAATCCCTCTCTAGCATTAGCCTGCTGTAAGAAATATTGCCCCAAGAATTTGCGTATGGTCCTGCGTATGATGTCTGCCATCCTCCCTGACAAGACCTCAAAACCCCCCACTATGTGTCATGTCGTACCTTATCCTAAGCAAGAAGCTGTATGACAGCACTAAGTGCAAATACATTTGGTGGAGTTACTCCTTCTCATGTGTTTTTAAAGCTGTGAATAATGCTTACGTTTCAGGAGGTGTAATCCCTGAAGTAGATTAATAGCCTGCAAAATGTTGTTAAATTAAAAACGCCCTTTTTTTTCTGCTAAGGAAGGTGAAATAGCTCTCAAAAAAAGGAAGAACATTCTGCTGCTCAGTGTCCTGCCTCCAACTGTTTAAATCTGAAAAGAATTGAGCAGAAGTGTTAAAAAAGGGGCCTAGTGTGTGCAGCCTGGAAAGAGGGAAGGAATCCGACAGCTGCCTCATCGGGGTTTTCCCTACTGCTTTGAATCAGAGAGGTGGATCTGCAGACTATGAAAATTGAACGTTCTAGCAAATCTTCTGTTTTCCATTCCTTTAACTGGTTAAACAATCTTTGGAAAGGCACTTACATTCAGCAGTCTGGGTGAGAAGCCCATATTCTGCAAGAGCCTGAATCCACAGCAGACAGGGGATGATTCAACCCACTTTGCTCTGTAAAGCAGAGAACATATTTGTGCTTCAGTATTATTTAAAAAAAAATAATATTTGGCACTTGTGATACAACACCACATATTATATCAACATTTACTGGTACAACAAACAAATATGCTACTATGGATGTAGGAAAATGTAAGAGGACTTAATTATACTAATATTTTCTGTTCCTTTCTCACCTGTATAGATTCTGACTTCTGCTTGTTTGTTCCTCTTGAAGGAGGGAGCGAGACCACTGTCTTTCATCAGATAGCAGAGAGTGTGAGAATAGCTGATAAACATTTAAGATATTCTTGAATGGTTTGATGTGTAGAAGAACAGCACGGGAATTTTAGGAGGAGAGATCAGGAACCAGCGGTGATTTTGTGCAAGGATGAATGGGGGCTGCAGGAAGCAGACGTGAGTAGGTGGTGATGCTTGGGAAAAGCTTCATGTTGTGGAAGCAAAAATCAGAAGATAACTATTCTTTTCCTACCTATCAGTCTGAAAATGCTCCTGCAACCCATGAGGAAGGCAAAGGAAACCTTCTTGCTGTCAGCCAGCCAAGGCTGCAGTTTTAAACAAGCTTCTGGAGCATTCAGTATTTGCCACCTGATTTCCCTCCTCATTCTGTGAGAGGAGAAGGCAAAGAAAAGTCTACAGATTTTGTGTCTCCCCATCTCCTAGCTCTGAGCTCCTTGTCTCCTTCCTGAAAAGCCAAACCAGCTCCTAAACCTGAGTCTTTGCTCAATCTAGCTCAAGTTCCCTTTCCCTAATATTTACAGGCAAGCTGAAGAGTAATTTAACATGTAGGATATTTACTATAAGTGGAGAAATTCACACATCTTTTCATCTTCCCATCCAGTTCACGCCTCAGCACGTTCATAGAAAATAAAAATCACATGCACAAAAGGAATCTCCTGCACTGAGTGTTTTTCCTTAACAGCCATCCTGCAGATTACAACTCCTGAGAGCCAGCTGCGGTATCAGCCACAAGGCAGAGGTTTGCAGTCCTCCCAGGTTTACCTGGCTTCGGTCACGCCTCTCGGACCAAGGCTGCGATAGCCGGGGCAGGGGTCAGCTCCAGAGGAGCTGTAAGTGTACTTAGAGCCTCCTGTGCTCTCCAGCCTCTTGGGGCAAAGGAGGAAGAAACTGCTCAGTTTCTCCTCAGGGCTTTTTCCCTTTAAGCATGGGCAAAAGGAAAGTATAGCCTTTTAAAATGCCTCCTGATACCCATCAGGGGTTTGGTTTCACTGTAACCTGGAATTTATTGTCTGTTTTTTTTTCTTTTGTTCTTCAGTGGAAACCCTCTGCTAAGGCAGCTGGATGGGAAGGTGTCCTGCTAGTTTTGTTTTGTCCTGAAAATTAGTAGATTACTCTTTGAATACAACTTTCCAAAGCAAAAATGTGAATGTTGAGCTTTTTATTAATGAACTGACGCCTCCTGTGAATTGCTTCTTCACCCTGGGGTGCTCAACTCCTGTTTTGTGCAGAAAGAGCACTTGCAGCTGATGAAAGGCTGGAAAGATCTCTCTGGGACAGCTTAAGAGTGCCCAGGTTTGCCATATACAAAGGTTTACTTTAGGACATTTGAAAAATGCCTCATTAGCAGTTGATGACTTAGCAGGGCAGCTCTTGTTATGAAAACCTAGAGCTGCCCCTTGCCGGGAGCTCAGGGTGGCTCTTCTCTCCCATCCCTTTCATTCCTTGGTTCCAAGCACTTTCTCTTCATGCTCACCAGCAGTAGGTTATCCCAGTCTCCACGGGCAGCCTCGCGCTCGCATTATCGTCGTGTTTGTTTACCACGCTGGCTCTACCTGCTTTGCCGAATGCTCCGTGTTTTAAGTGTCAGGATGGGTGTCTAACAATCCCTTCCCTTCCTGCTGTTGTTCTTCCCCAGCCCCGCCACGCTCTGTGCTTGTCCTTGCTCACCTGCTCCAACCACTTTCCTTTGTGGCTGTCCTTACCCTGGCTGGTACCGTGGCAGAACAGTAACTCCTGCGTAAAGACTGGAGCAGGTGTACACGGATTTCAGGAACCTTTCTGATTACCTCTGGTTTTGCTGCCTTTTCCTCCTCACTGCCTTCTGTGATGTGGCAGTTTCTCTTTGCAGGCAGCGTGACAGTACTAGACGTTGGCATGAAGTCCAACTTGCTTCTCATTTCCTCTGTAGCTCTTGGTGTATCCACTGGAACCAGTTCAGTGTTCTAAGCACGCTTTGCTTTTCAGTTAAAGCCCCTCTTATTATTGCTGCCTTTCATTCTGTGTCTTTTATCTGTCTGCTTTCCCTGTGCTGGGAAGGATGTGTAGTTTTGTGGGTGCTTTATGTCCCGAACAACCAGCAGTCAGTAGAGAGAGAGAACCTTCTTGTCTCTTGCTCCATGTTGCTCTCAGGCGCTCCTCTTTGCAGTATTCATGTGGTGCAGCAGCAGGTTTCTTGCCAGCTACGCTGCCTGCCATCTTCTCCTCTGGGAGTCTTTGAGAGACTCCCCTGTTTAGTCCTGTGCTGATGTTACCTGGGCTGCTTCCAAGAACGACATGGAACTGCTTCCTCTTCCTAAAACTGACACGGAGAATGAAAACTACAGCAGGATTATTTTTAGTTCTGTAAAAGTGCAGCTAAAGCAGCAGTGCTAGGCTCTGCTTGTCCAGAATTTGCTGTGTCAAGTTGTTCCTGATAGGTGAGGAGTGTGTGCGGTAGATGGTAGTTTAAGGAGCGTCTCTCTGCTGATCCTTGACGCTGACGTTACAGTTCTGGATCAGACCGTCAATGCAAATGAGTCTGAATTATGAGATTAGTTTCTGGTAAATGTTCATCACAAAGCCACTCAGTTAAGGATCAGGAAAAGTGCAGATGATAACTGTGCTGCACTTGCCAAGCTGGATGCATTCCACGCAGTTCTGTACTAGGTAAACAGCACAATACACCTGAGTATGTCTAATGAATGGGATATCCTATGCACTGTACACCCCCGGGGTGTTTGTATTTAAACATGAAATGCAAATGAGAACTTTTACTGACCAGTTCCCTGATATCTGCTGTAGCCCTCTCGTGGACACCTGCCTGCTTCTCCTTGTCACTTCGCTTGCAGGGATCTGGTACCCACGCTACCATGCGGCAGCCTCTGTGATTTGAAAGGAAGGAAAGTGCTCGTGTTCTTGCGCCAGAAATACAAGCATTTACCCCACTTCCTTGTTATCAGTGTCTTACAGCAGAGTTTTCCAGCTGGCATACTCTTGGGTTGCATTTTTCCAGACTGCTGCCTCTTTGCTGACCAGTGCGGGAGCAGTGCTCTGGAGTCTGTGTGTTCCTTTCAGTCCAAATATATGTTCATACAATTCAGCACTTAAAACTAGTGCTTTCTGTTGCAAAAGTAAGAGTTAATGCTGGAGTTGTGTCTCCTCCTGAACTGATCCATAGCCCAGCACTTAAATCTGTGGGTTTCTGTGTTAAAGCAGCCACAGAGGCAAGATTCGTCACCAAAACTTCATAACAAGCAGCTGTGGATATCAGACCCCTCTTGTTTAGAATTGCAGATATTCTACTACTTTGTTATTACTACCGTTAGCAAAATCCGTCCTGTATCATTAGAATTCTACCATAACTGTGCTCTGTTGCCTCTACAAGCTGATACCAGTTGAAGCCTGCATAACCTTGGAGCTGAGAAGCATCCCTTTGTATTGTCCTCAACCTCTGCTGATTAGAATCTTGTTTCGCAGAAATGACTTGGTATTGTGCTTTGATAAAGTATTTATCCAGCACAGTCAGGACCGGTTTGTTTACCTGATATTATCTAAGTGCTCGAATTCCAGCCAGCAGTCTAAAGTTCACAGGAGGGAAGATGATTTCAGGAAAATAGAGAATCAGACTGGTGATGATGAGTGCAGGCCATTCACGGTAGGTTGCTCAGTCAGCCACCAGGAAAAAGCCTAAAAAGAAAATAATAAAGAACTAAACAGTTTGTTTTTTCTGGCACCTCAGGATGAGATGACCTCAAGTTTGGGCCTTACCACAAAGAAAGCCCTCACGATCCTGAGAGACCAGCTGTCAGCACTGCTGGAGGGGCATCAGAAGGAACAGAAAAAAGTGACTTCATGGAAGGTGAGGCACCAAACAGCACAAGGTTGGGTGCTCAGTCTTCCCTTATCCAAGTAAAGCTGAAAATTAAACAAAAGTTGGCTGCCTTCCCTCCCAGGCTTCTGCTGCAGAGAGCTGAGTGTAGAACTGCTAAAGTCCTTGGGAACAAGACAAGGAATCTACCTAAGGGTATTTTTCTCAGCACTTCTCTCCTGGGCGCTGCAGCTCTACAGGAGCTCATCTTCACCTCCGAAGGACCTCAGGGCTTCAAGAGCCACTAAGGGCAGTGTGCCCTGGGGGTTTCACATCAGGTGGAGAGAACGAGCTGTGAAGCTCAATAATATCTCCTTGTCCTCCGTGTTTGTCTGGGGTGTGCCTTGAATACAAAGTGCTGGTGTTTATGCGCAGCGCTTAAATGTGGAGAGCGTTCCTCGCTTGGTTAGTGACAATGGGGCAGCCTGGCACAGAAGCCTTTTCATTCTTCCACACAGGAGTAAAGTGGAACGTTCAACCAGGCTCGGCTACCAAGCCGCCCTCAGTGCTGCAGCGTTCACATCACTCACCTGGGCTGCTCTGTATCGTGTTCAGGGGTTTTACAAAGTTGTGCTCAACCTGGAGGGTCAACTGCTGCCTTCAGCCTTCCTCACTCTTTTCCAAATGTCTGATTCTGTATTTCGTGAACACTGACTGTCTGCTGCTCTCCTTTCGTAGGAGGTGTGGAGGAGCAGTTTTCTGTACCATGGTAACCGCTGCTCCTGTTTCCACTGGCCTGGTGCGTCTCTGATGCTTCTGGCAGTGCTCTTGCTGCTGTGCTGCTATGGGAGCCAGCCACAGGGGAGGTAAGCAAAGCATCCTGTGCTGGTTAACTGGAGCAAGGTGGTAGTTTTATATCATCTTGCCCCTATCTGTGGCTAACACAACAGTGTTGTCCTTCATTCTGTTCAGATACCTAGACTCTAGCATACTCACACTGGTAATTCTGCCCCTATCAGTCCCTTTCACAAAACTTCACTCAACTCTGCCTCTGGAGAGGACAGCCCAAGGGCTGAAATGAAAACAAATGTAACAAAAATGTAGCAAAACAGTGAAATTAATAGCAAACTAATAAAGTATATAAAGTTATACTCAGCCCAGCAAATGTACAGCAGTCACAATAAACAGGAAAGCAGTCCTCAGGAGCAGAGTGGTGAGCAAGCCCCTCCAGGGATAGAGAGAAGCAGGATCAAGAAGAGCTCCTACCATTAGCAAACTTCCCCTTTTGTAGTGAGAGTGACGTTTGTGGTACAGGCTACACCTGTAGCCAGCTCAGGTCAGCTGCCCTGGCTGACTGGAAACTGGCTGGTGGCCTAGGGTTCTGTGCCAGTGAAACCAGGATAGTGGCTCATGGGAGAATGTACTGTGCTGTCACAGGCACCATAGCATGCCTTGACCATATTTGTAAGGCTATTTTTTAACTGAGATGAGTCCTTTCAGACTTCTCTGGTGGCATTGTTCTAAAGAAGTGTGATCATAGCTCCCCTGGTTTTCTTTTTTAGCCATATGTCCGTGGGAAGTAGGAATAAAGAACCGAGTGGGTGTGTGTTTATCTCTGTGGGTGGCTGGCCATGTATTCTGCTCATTTACTCCAACCTCATCTGCTTTCCGCTTTCTTCTGCTTTGCTGCGCAAAGCCAAGGTGCTGAGATAGTTAATGCGCTGGCACTCTTCCTCCTCCTCCTCCTGGATCTCTTCATGATTGGGCGTCAAGAGAGGCTGAAGCGCCGAGAGGTGGAAAGGAGACTTCAGACAATCGTTGATAAGATAAATGGTGAGATCTCATTCATCTGTCTCTCATTTGCATTTGTGTTTTTCTCCCCATGCATTTTTCTCCAAGCCTGGTCACTTAGGTTACTTATTGAGCTTAGTAGCCTTCCCCTACCAAAGGGGAAACCTTCGGTGGTACCGAAACTGGCTGTGACAATTGTGTCCTGCTCGTGCCTGTTCTGTAGAATAGTTCCGAGCGGCCATGTGGCCGTGCGCTTCCAATCTGTGCGTTATCGGGTGGGCGTCTGTTATGTCTGTGCTTTGGAGTAATGTGAATCCTCAGTATCTTACAAAAATATCTGCCTGTAGCAGATGATGAGAGAAGAATATGTGGGGTTGTACCACAACATAAAACAGAAGAAAATAAATTGCTGTGCGTGAGCATCATCTCAACGGGGGCTTTTGAACCCGAGGAGGCAGCTCATTTCAGTGCGGCAGTTTGAAGGACAGCCTTTAGCTTTCCCATTGTACAGATAGATATTTGAGGTTATAAAATGACTATGTTTAGTTGTTAATACTGAGTGGAGAGATAGACAGGGAAAAGCGAAGGAGAAAGGGAAAGATGGTGAAAGATGGTGAGAATGGACTGAGTTTAGCACTGGAGGACCTATAGCCACTACAGGATGCAAGTCGATGAATAGTTGGCCTCTCCAGAATTGTTATCACTTAATTCTTTCGCACTTTGTGCTTTCAGATACGCTTGGCAAGGAGGTGAAATGGCCAGACTCCATGTACCCTGACCTTCATATGCCTTATGCCCCGTCCTGGTCTCTTCATTGGGCCTATAGGGATGGTCATCTTGTCAACCTGCCCGTGAGCCTGTTAGTGGAAGGAGATGTCATTGCTTTGAGGCCAGGCCAGGAGTCATTTGCTTCTCTGAGAGGGATTAAGGTAACTTGCTTCTCTCATTTCCTCGGCCTCTAACAAGGTATTTCCCAGGATTTTCTTGCTAATACCCTAATTCCCAGTGTGCAGATTGTTGGAGTGTTTGATTTCTTCTGACCTTGAATAGAGCTTGACATTCCAGTTCAGTCAAGGACGATGCTTTGCTAGACAGACCGTATCCTCTCCGTGAACTCCCAAACCCAATGGACAGGAGACACTAATGGGATAGCAAAGCACCGTATTTCCATCTCTTCCAGGTCAAGGGGAAACTATAATGCACTGCTAAATATAACTGGAGTGATATGACACACAAACCCCTACTTTATCCTATTGTATGAGAAGAAATAGATTTTGTCTGCTTTGACCTTCTCCTTACTATTGATTTAATATAAAAGAAGATAATATAAAATACCTGGGGCAGAAATAAATTTAAAAATCAATCACAAGATCTATGCAAAGATTTTGCTGCTTGAAGAAGACGAGAAAAACTTTAAAGCTTGAAATTTACCTTGGTTTTTATCACAACTTTCATGCCAACTGCCAGTTTTTATGAAATAACCAAATATGCTTGAACATAAGCATTTCATTTTAGCTAATGAATTTTTGAGACTTGAGAGAGGGGACTGTGTCAAACATATATTGTGTCACTTGGAGTGGGAGAGATGCTGCTGCACTAAACCACCAGTCCCTCGCAGTGGGATTCCACCGAGGCCCTGACTTCTTTGGGCGCTCTGACTGTTTTTTTAGGATGATGAGCACATAGTTCTGGAGCCAGGAGATCTGTTTCCACCTTTCTCACCCCCACCCTCCCCAAGAGGAGAAGTGAAGAAGGGACCTCAGAACCCTCAGCTGTATCGTCTCTTCCGTGTCTTGAAGACTCCGATAATTGATAATGTCAGGTAGGTGGAATCCAGCACATCATGCCTGCGCAGCTCTTCTCTGTCCTTGTTGCTGCCTTGTGTCAGCAAACAATGAGACTTACCAGTCCAGGACAGGATTTTTCAGATATGCTGTTCTGTGTTTTCTCTGTTACCTGGGAATGCTCTCATGTCTGTCTTCCACTGTCCTCCTTAACTAGTAGGTTAGGCTAATATATAAACCCACCTATATGCTGAGTATTACTCTTCGGCTCATTACTTGCCAGCTGAAATTGAGCAGCGCAAGGAGGTCACAGATTTTGTGCATTCGAGGTAACTAGCAATATGCCACCCTTTGGTCAACCAGAGATACAGGTATCTGAGGTCCTGGTGGAGTTTCAGCACACACTGGAGTGGTGGAGCCTTCCTGTTAAGCGGGTGAGGAGACCTGGGAAGTTTGCTCAACAGCACCGCAAATATGCCACGGCAAGCGCAGTGCTGCTATTGTGGAACTTGGCTTCTCTTTTGAAGGTCATCCCTCATAGCATAGGGTGAACATAGTGTTCTCATCCGGTCTGCTGAGAGGCTTATATCTGAGGAAAGTGCAGGGTTAGGATCTTGGTTGCTGAAATCTCAAGCTCTTTTCCATTTTTCAGGTGGTGTTTGGAAATGGCTTTGTCACGTCCTGTGACAGCCCTGGATAATGAGAGATTCACCGTACAGTCAGTGATGCTGAAATACGCCGTCCCTATTGTACTGGTAGGTCTCATTTCAAGCCTTTGCTGTGGAATATATCCATGGTTTGTCAGTAAAGGTGAAGAATTTGCAGCTGTCAGCAGAAAATGGTAGCCAGGCCCTAAGTCATTAAGCTGACTCTGTGTGTACCTTGGGTAGTTTGTAGAAGCAAAGCTGCTGAGCCATCTGGCTGGGAGAGTGGAGGGAGGAACTGCAGCAGCACATCAAGTATAGCTTCCAGACTTTCCCAGGGCTGAGAATGTTACAAGGCAGTGAAAACTCCTTCCCTATCAGCACTGGTAGCTGACAGTGTCATCTCTGAATTGCAGGCTGGCTTCCTGATCACCAATGCTGTGCGCTTCATTTTCAAAGCTCCTGGAATTGCTTCTTGGCAGTACACTCTTCTTCAGCTACAGGTAAAGGAGAGCTTTGAGCTCCACTGCACCTCCTCCCCAGAGCACCACCGAGACTGCTTCGTTTCCTCAGCGATGTGCTTCATCCTGTGACAGTGTCCTTGCTCATGCTGGATCCAGGAGCTCTCATTGGAGCAGGACAACAGCTCTACCTTGGCCGTTCCTCCTAGGCTGCCTTTTACGTTGTTTGCTCACTCTCACATCCCGTGTGTAAATATGTGTGGGCATGTATATATAGTATCCTTTGCCTTTAAACGTGCAAGAGCTTATGTTAAATTCAGGAGGAAAACCAGCTGCAAGTTGGTGTGATTTATTCATGGTCTCCTTCATTACAAAGCCCGAAGTGGGGCGTGTGTCTCCCCGCTGTGCTTCTCCCTGTGTTGCACTGCTCTCAGTGCGAGCGGTCTCCTTCCCTGCTGCCATTGCCTTTTGTCCGTCCTCTCACCAAGGTGGAAAAGATGACACGTGAGAGGTGTGACTTCTTATTGTCTCTGTGCTTGCTGGTGATTACAGGGTTTTTTTCAGGTGAATGGTGTCCTCCCCATCCTTCCGTTGCTCTTTCCTGTTCTGTGGATTCTTGCTACAGCCTTTGGAGAAGCCAGAGTCTTGGCCCAGATGAGCAAAGCCTCATCCACCTCACTGGTAGGTATCTCTCCACATCAAATCACTGCAGGAGATGAGGAGGGCTCTGTGAAGTGAGCACAATGAATCCAGCAGTTGTGTGCACATAGTTGTAAAAGCTTTGGATCTTTGGTTGTCCCAGCTACGTCCTCTCCCTGGAGCACAGTGTGACTTCTTGAACAGATGTTTTAATTTTTTCAACCTGTCTACAGATATCCCAAGGTGATAGAAAGCTCCGGTGATTCTATAAATCTCTTCAAGACATGTGCTTTCTATCAGCTAAATATAATCTGTCAGAGAGGTCAACATGGAGATAAATGCCCTGTGCTGGGTATAAATGGGGAACATCCAGCCACTGTAAAGGAATGGGATAAATGAGCTCCTCTGCAATCCTCTCTTTTGACATGTGGGCTGAACAGCCCTTTCCTGAGACTCTGGAGCTTCGCTCGCAGGCATGGCTTTTGCAGTGCATCAGAGAGTAAGAGCAATTGATGGTGGTTGTGCTGGTTTGGGGAATGGAGTTTGGTAGTCCGAGGGGTGTGTGATCCTGAACTGGATGCGCTGATGGATGTCTCTTGTTCTCTTCTGGTGACAGTGTTGGTGAGATGCATTGTGCTGTGCTTGTCTTCTGTGCTGACTTCTGTTATGCCTGTACTTGAACAGAGATTCTCTCTCCTTCTTGTCCTTCCTCAGCCGCTGTGGCCCCGGGTCTGTGTTTTCTACTCTTTTCTCTATAGGTTGTACATGACTAAGCTGCCCGTGTTCTGGGAGGGAGGACACGTTACCTCCCTCAACAGCATTTGCACCTTTACCGTCTCTTTTCAGTGTTTTCTCCACTTTGCCTTTCCCAGCCATTCACAGCACCACTTGGTTTCTGTCTTTGCAACATTCTTCTTTCCCTTGACACCCTGCAGTTTGGCTGGGCAAAGCCAGAGCTCCTTGGCTTCCCTGCTTCATCATTCTCAATATACCCATTTGCCCTGTCACTCATACTTGCACCTTCCCTGTGTTCTTTCCTATCCTCCTTTTTCTTGTCCAGGCAACTCACTCTGTCCAGCCAGCTCTTTCTGTGTCATCTCAACCATCATCCTCCATCCTTGCTGCTGCAGAACAACCGTTGTGATGCACCTTGGTCATTCTCCCCTTGACTAGGGCAGTCTTCTCTTGGCCTCTCTATTTCACTCCTTCCTTCCCTCTGCTCTGTTCAAAATGCAGCAGGTAAGACCCTCTCCAACCACTTGGCCTGTGTGTTGCTCTTTTCCACCTTCTGCCTCCTCCCATCATGTTCAAGCTCTTTGATTCCCAGTTTTTCAAGGTCATAGGTGACCCCTGGGACTGATTAGTCAGACATCCTGCAGGACACAAACCAGTGCCCCCCGCCCCCGCCAAAGAGCCCCTACCTCAAACTGCATTACTACAGTTGGACCACGGCAGCGTTCCTTTTAGAAAGAAATTGGATGTTGATTTGAAAACATTAGTACTGCCTTTGCTGGGTTGTTTCAGTAATTATTTACCTGCACTGCTATAAATGGACATGCCGTTTTAATGGGATTTTTTTGTAGTATCTGATTTCCAGCCCTTGGAACGTTTTACATCTTTTGTCTTCTAGATTTAAGAGCAAGTCAATCAGCTCTCTGGTCTGCTGTACCTACTCACATTCCCTTTTACTGTCTCTTTGGTTAAGTAAACAGATTTAAGCACCTTCAGTCACTCTAAGCATACTTTCCAACCCTCTGATCTTCCTCTTGGCTTTCCTTTTAGCCTTCTCCAGTGCTTCAGGATCACTGTAGAATTATGAATCTCCAAACCCCACAAAATATTCCAGTAATTGTTGTGCTTGTGCTAAATTTCAGACCAATTTGGACTTTCTACTCTGTGTTCCTTTGTTAGTACAACAAAGGATCATATTAGATCTTTTAGCCACCGCTTTAAATGGCCAGGCTGTGTTTAGCTGATAATCTATAGCCTTACTACTTTCTAAGATAGAATCCATATCCTGTAAGTCCAGCCTTCATTTTTGCTCCTAGGTATGCAGTCTTACTTCTGTGCCTGTTGCTGTGCATGTTTTTGCTTGTTTACCAAGCAATCCATAGTTCTGTAACAGTTGTCTGTTCTCTTTATTATTGGGCCCTGCCCCAAACTTTTTATAGTTTACAGTCTCTATCAGTAATGTTTTTTTAGTTTTCTTTCAGACTATTAACAAAACACCCAAAATTTGTCCCTCCTTGAGCTAGTAACACATCTTATTGCGAGTAATTCCTCAGTTTCTGTTCCATTTGGAATACTCTGTTTCTGATGTATTGAATATGGGCCCTATTTCTCCAATATTACTCTAAGTTTTGTTAGAAAACCAGTAAAGTGTTTTGTATCAACTCAAAGTACCAACTGGTCTTTGCCAAGAGCTTTACTTTTATCAGTCAAATTTTTAATTTTGTCAAAAAAAGATACCACAATAGTTTGATGAGATTTATTGCTCATATACTTGTGATGTTTGGCTCTGGTTGTATTATTCCACTTCTTTTAATGGAGTCTCATATGAGCTGCTCTGTTATTCTGTCTGAAAAAGTCTGTCTGGGGTCCTGTGGCAACTCCATTTGTTCTCCTTACCCTTTTTAGGCATTGGCACCACATTAGCTTTCTTCCACTGCACTGGGACTTAAGCCGTGCTTCGAGCTTTGTGCAAAACCAGCAGTAACAGTCAGAAGGTTGTCCAGACCCTCTAAGTTAAACATATTTACTTTCAGTTGCTAATGTTAGAATGGAAACTATTTCTAGTTATCCTATGGTATGATTATATCACTGAATATGGAAAAGCAATATTTATTTAACGTCTGCCTTGCGTGCAGTATCGTTTGCACTTTCACTGTCTTCTACAAGCAGTGGACTGGGTTTTGTTACCTATTGGTGTACTTTTTCTTAGTTTTATGTTAATTTTTACTTCTGTTTTCACTTCCACTCGAAACTCGATTTTTTTTTTTACTTTTACTATGGGATTGATGCTTTTTTAAATTGTCATAAAACACTTTTAAACAGTTCTGAATTATCCTTCATAGTTCTCCCTTTCAATTATTTCTGACAAATGTGTTGAGGCTTTTTTCAGCTTTGTTAAACGGATCCTTTTTAAAGTGCCAGCTATATGCATTACTATTTGGGGTGTTGTTTTATTTGCATACAAATGTAATCGCCATATTCATTTAACGCTTACGAATACACTTCAATTTAAACTACTTTTCCAAACTACATCTACTGTGGAATTCCTTTGTGCTGGATGCACAGATTGTGAGTTAGTGGCCCCATGCTAGTGCCCTGCTACTATTTCTCTCCCTTTCCTATCCACATCCCATTCATACCACCTCATTCCTCCGTGTCCGTTGTGTTCCAAGCACCTGCTTTTACAACCATTCTTCTAGCTCCCTTCTTTTAACTGACCCATATAGCTTCAAACCAGATCAGTCAATCCTGGCTCCTTCTGTCTAAAAATAACCATCCAGAAGAGCCTCCCGTGGGTCTAACTGCTGTTATTTTCTCTGTAGACATTTTGGTAATGGCTGTGTGTTCTTCTGTGATGTCCAGCACCGAGCACTTTGACTGTGCTTCACAAGTAGATAAAGACATAGTCCATTAAAGACTTAATTGCTTTGATGAATTATTGGTCTGCCTTGGTAGAGTGATTCCTACAGAGCAGGACTCCTGCTTGCTTCTCTCTGAAGGCACAGGATTTAGGGAAGCATGTTCCTCGTGACACATTTCTGAGCACGATTATAGTAACTGGTCTCTTCTCTTGCTGCAGCTTGCTAAGTTTTCAGAGGACACTCTCAGCAGCTACACAGAGATGGTATCTTCTCAGGTACTATTATTATAAATTGTTTTCTTCCATCTTCACTGCAGAACTTCATGATGTCCTTTCCCTTCCTCTCTGATCTCCTGCTTGTTCCTAGACCCTTTATACTTGTGTCAGTTGTCCATTGTCACTCATTTGCTGCTTTGATTTGCTATGCATGCAGGTTGCACGTCTTTTCCATGCACCTTCCCATGTAAATGGCTGCTCTGCTGACCAGAGATTGAGGTGACTTTGATACTGAGTCCAGTTGTGCTTTTCTGAATATTGCAAATGGTTTGAAATCAACTTTTCCTGTCCTGAGGAAAGTAGTTCTTCCAAGTCCTCCTATTCCAGGAATAAAATAATTTTTTTATAGTGTGTGTCAGAAAGAAGGGAAGTATTTTGCTTGTACCAGAAAAACCACCTCCTTCAAGCCAAAACTAAAGAACAGAGGGGATGGCCATCAGCATCAAGACCAAAGATGAAGGGAGGACCATGGGATGTTCAGGCTTTTTAAAAGTCTGATCCTGTTTCATAGGCTCCTTAACAAGCCTAAGCACGTGACGAGCGCTCCCAAAGCTGAGGCACATAAACATTCAGAATACGGTTTTTCTCGGGGAGGAACTGCATCTGGCCACTCTATAAATTGCATCATCCAGATTAAAGAGGTGGGTAGAGGAAAGACACTTTTCTGTCTAATCTGGCATTAAGATTCCCCTTTCCATAAGGAGGCAGACGGACTCCAGGAGTGATTAAAAATCCTTAGCTATGATAAGAATCAGTGACTCCAGCCGCACGGAGGAATGCATGTGGGTGCACACATATGCTTCCTTTACTGAATATTTTGTTGTCTTTTTGCGCCAGTTCATCATTTAGCTGAGATGTTTTTCAGGTGTTAAATGGGAGTGATTTGAGCTAACCTTCCTTGTTGAAAAGATCTGCTTCTTTCCTTTTGTACCTATGTGACATTTTTGCTTATGAGTAACTCGTTTAAATATGAGCTTTTTTTTTTTTCTTCCTGGTGACAGCTCATTATTGTTTTGCAATTGAGCTATTGCAATTTGTACTAACCCTTAATATCTAAAGATCTTGCTCTGAGGAGCTCTGGAGAAGTGCTCTGCAGTGACAGCGTTCCAGAACAGCAGCTAAAAAGCAATAAAATAACAGTGTAATGCAGACCTGGTTTTGCTGGCGTTAGGAGTGCAGAGACGAAAATATACAGCTCTGGTGCTTGGATTGATTGCTGCCATCTAGACTCCTCTGAAACATTTTCATGTGGAAGATGAAGAGCGCCAACTTGACATTTTACTTCTGCAAAATATCCCCTTCTTTCACTTTCTTACCATGTTAATTACAATTCATTTGTAAGGATGGAGTAGTCAGGGCACCTTGGCTTTATTTCCAACATTGTCACTGCCTCAGTAAGTGATCTTGGACAAGTCATCTCACCACGGTGGCTCCATTTAGCTGATTTCATCATGGTGGTCATAAGCTTAAGGCCTCAAACTCTATAATCCAAGAAGATGGGAGTTACTTTCAGAAAAAATACTAAGAGGTAACAACTGATTCACTCCAGATGAAATCACTTCAGAATTCCTGTGGTTTCGGATAAACAAAGGTAGTTTCCGTGAATTCCTCAATTCAACGATCAGACCCCCTGTTAGCATCCTCTGGAAGGGGGAAGAAATGCCTTTCCCTTGAGAAGAGCAGCACTGTATCAGTTAACAGGTTCCCACAGAGACGGATGGTTAACTTACAGTGTATCACTGTGTTGAACCTGAAAGCAGGTAATGTCACGCTCCTTTTTTTCCTTCTCTCCCCTCATCTTTCACTGAATGGGCCTTTCACTGGCCGATGTCCTCTGCTTCCCTCGGCAGGAAATGATACGCTGTATCTGGAGCCACTTCCTCTGTGTTTTGAAAGGCAAATCCCCAACTCTGAGCTTCACTTCCAGCTTGCTCCATAGTCTGGGATCTGTCACTGTGAGTATTGCTGGGTTGTCAGATGGAGGAGCCCTCTGTGGATGCTTCGTTTGCACCGTTCGTGTCTTCCTTCCCTAAGAGTAGGCTGCTAGCAATCAGCTCACTGTGCTGGAATTAGAAACCCTTCGGGCACCTGCCTTTGTAGAAGAGTTTATAACTGTCTTGCCTTGTCCGAGCACCACATTTTCAGGCTAAAACAATGGTTAGAGATACTCTGTGGCATCTACCCCAGTGTCTGTGTTTTCCAGCTCTAGTTCTGATCCCATAACCCTCTTCACTAGCTGGTCAAGAACCAGCTAGCTTCTGGTCCTGATAAGGTAAAACAGGTTGAGTAGTTGCTTCCTTTCCATGGTCTTAATGCCTGATTTTGCAATATCCTTAGGTAAAATTGGTATTAAACAACCCATCCATCCTACAAACACAAGAAATTCTTGGATTTCTTGGAGAGTTATTATTTGCAGTTTCTTAAGACAGAATGTTGGCAAAGGAGAGCCTTGTTTGCCTTCCCCTGTGCTTATTAAACTTGTGGTATTTACAACTATGCATGAGCACTAAGACATGTTTTCACTGAGATTTTACTTTCTTGGGGGTGTTGTGGGATGTTCTAGGTGCTCTGCTGTGTAGACAAGCAGGGGATCCTTTCCTGGCCAAATCCCAGCCCAGAGACTGTTCTGTTCTTCAGTGGGAAGGTGGAACCACCTCATGATAGCCATGAAGATCTGACTGATGAGCTCTCTACACGGTCCTTCTGCCATCCTGAGATGGAAGACGAGGTGAGTGATGTAATCCCTAATGTAGTATGTTGGCTCTAGTAGTTTGACTGACATGCAGATAAAGTGGCAGTGAAGTTGAGATCCTCTTCTGCAGGAGTCCTAAAGCAGCAGGTGAATCAGTAGTGGCTCATGTTTGACCACTGAATCACCACTGGTCGCTTTTTTTGGTCTCTTGCAGCCCCATGAGAGAGATGCTTTGCTCTCTGGACCCCTGACAGACACAGTCCACATGACCAATGAGCAAGAGAGGAACAACTGGTCTAGTGACCCTCCAAAGGCCCCTGATGCCCATGCCCACCGAAAGCCGAACAGCAGAAGCAAACATCCCTCTGGCTCCAATGTGAGTTTTAGCAAGGACACAGAGGGTGGAGAGGAGGAACCTACTCAGGTAAGACTTACTGAAGGGGCACACGAGTAATCTTTTTTGGGGCTGTAAGACAGACTTAAACCCATAGAATCTTCCCTTTGGGGAATTTAAATGGGAATTCCCTGTGGGATTCTAGGCTCAAGCTGTATTCATTGTAACCAACTAGAATTTCCTGTCTGTTGGACCAGGTTGTTGGTGACAGTGAGGTGTTGGCTTGTGAGGCTGAAGACTTTGTGTGTGACTACCACCTTGAGATGCTTAGCCTATCCCAAGACCAGCAGAACCCTTCCTGCATCCAGTTTGATGATTCCAACTGGCACATGCACTTGAATTCCCTCAAACCTCTGGGCCTGAACGTGCTGCTCAACCTCTGCAACGCCAGCGTGACGGAGCGTCTGTGCCGCTTCTCTGACCACCTCTGCAACATCGCCCTCCAGGAAACTCACAATGCCGTGCTGCCTGTCCACGTGCCCTGGGGCCTCTGTGAGCTTGCCAGGCTAATAGGTAAGAAGGAACTGGGTGAGCAGACACAGAGAAATCAGAGCTGTCAATAGGCACTTAATCCTTAGAGAGCACAAGAGAAATATTTCCCTGGTCCTGGATCTGAGAAGGTGAAGTTACAGAGCTGACTGTTGTTGTTTGGTTGCCAAAAGAGTTATTAAAGAGATTGCTTTTGGCAAGTTCTGACATTGTAGACACTATCAAAGGAGGAAATGTCATCAAGGATATTTCCAGCCAGCCCTGGCCGGGCTTGATATTCTTCTGACTCTAGTCTGCCAATCTCATCAGGAGACAACGAATACCTGCTAATGGACAGAGAGCTGCCCTGTCTTTACACTAAGGCTTTACCAGGACCTTGAGTGTAAATGATGTGAAGTACTTCAGCTCATTTTACAGATGGGAAAACCAAGGCATAGGGGACATAAGAGGTTAGAGGCAACACTAGGATTAAGATCTGGAAGTTCTTGAACTCAGTTTTGTGCCTGTCCTTCAATGTCACAGCTCCTCTCTTCAATGAAGTAGAAGCATGAGAGATGTCATTACTAATAACATCTAGTCCTTCTGAATTGTTTTCATCATACATCTTGAGCCATCTTGATGTAGATGCACAGCAAGCACAGCCCACCTACCTATTGCTGGGAGTTGTCAGAATGAGTGCAGGCAAAGTGGGTGGCACAGAAGCAGGAGAGAGTACCTTTCTTTTGCTTTAGTTAAAGCCCAGTTTTTCTGCTCCTTCTGTTCCTATTTCAGGTTTCACACCAGGTGCTAAAGATCTTTTCAAGCAGGAGAACTATTTGGCCTTGTACCGCTTGCCAAGTGATGAGATGGTTAAGGAAACAATCCTGGGGAAGCTTTCGTCCATCACCAAGAGGAGACCACCCCTGAGCCACATGATTAACCTTTTCGTGAAGGACACCACTACCAGTAAGGCTGCCCCTTTCTTTGGACATCCACTCAATATGGGAGGATCTTTCCCATAGGGAGCCTAGAAAATCTCAGACTGGAATAATCTAGAGTTCCTGTGGGGTCATAGCCTTGCTCTGTCTGCCACCAGGACAGATAATGCTCAACAACCCTTAGTGATCCATGCTTAGGCATACTCATTGGGGGGGGAATTATTCCCAACTGTGGCTCACTCCAGGATCATGCGTCATTAAAAAAAAATTATCTTAGGTGGCACATAGTAAACCTGTTTTCTGGGACCAAAGGACAGGGCAGAGCAAGGTGGGGGTTTTATTGTGTTTTGAATAGACTCCATTAGGGTAGTGAATCTGATACCACACAGGATTCAATATTACTTAGGGTTTCATTAGCTAGTGATGCTCAACCTTCTTATAACTCAAGTCATAAATCATCATCTTCGTGAGTTGTCTAATGTATTACGTTGCATACTAATAAGAAATTGCAGAAATCCTGTGCAAATCCATGGTGACCATGAACACAGCACCTGAAGCCATGCTGACTTCTCCACTCCTACTCCTTCCTGTTCTAGTAAGAGAGGGCTAAGATGGGAAGGATGTACAGCTGGGCACCAGCAGGCCTTAAAGCACCTCAGCAAGAGTTAATGGCTTGCCTGTCAGAGCTCTGAGTCTCTTCGTAATGCCTTAAATTGACTGAACTTGGCTCTCTGGAGTTGACATATGTTCAGTATTGGATCTGAAATACTATTATTATGCTAGCCAGAGATTTACCAGGTAAACTGCCTTCTCTTGCCCAGTTCTTCCTAAATTTGTATCTTAATTGGAGAAGGACTTTTTCATTTGTCCTAATTGCTGCGATCTTGCCTTTGTGAGCAAGAATTTTTCTGATGCTGAGATTCTTAGTGTAGGGAAAAACCTTTAATGTTGCCTCATTTCAACTCCTTATCCTCATTTTTAAACGGTTTAGTTTAGAGGTTGGAGCTCAGACGAATACGTGTGTGATCTGGATTATGCTGTCTAGAGTAAATTCTAACAGGAATTTTGCCCAGGGGGTTAGTTAACCATTGGAACACCTTTCATGTGATAGTCTTGTCCCTTGAAACTTTCTAAAACATGTACAACCAGAAATAATGGATTATGTAGATAATACTGGGGGGAAATCAAATGGCTTTGTTTATACAGAAGACTCAGACCAGAAGATCATAACTAACCTCTCTTGTTACATTATTTGCAAATAAATCTTTGAATCTACCCACTCCCATGATGTGCTAAAGGGAGATACGTAATAAATTCTCCAGCTGTAGCAGAAATAGGAGGTAGCTTATCTGGATGTTCCATTGCAATTCCATCAAAATATGCATCTCTCCATCTGGCAGCGTTCATCCCAAATCCACAGTAACCACATGGAAACGAGGGGCTCACCTGCATCTTCAGTGGAGTAAAAGAGCTGATACTGTAGTCTCTGCCTTCCTTTGCTACAGCTGCACTCCTCCTTTCCTTCTGCTCTGTCTTCCTGGCTCAGCTGTAGGGCCTTGGTTCTCCCTGACGACCCCCAGCAGTCACAAGTGGCTATCCATACTCCCTGGTCTGTCCGTTAATTTTCTCCCTTGTCCTAGAGAAATCCTGGTACCTTCGAGTTCATGATGTAGGAGGGGAAGAGGCTGAGCTCTCTTCACTGGCAGTGACAGCTGAGTGAACTCCTTCCAGTTTATAGTGTTTGCTGTCACTGTCATTTACCCCTTAGAAGGGTTGTCGTGCGGGATGCTGCTGCTGCTGCTGAATGGGAAATGGATGGCAATTGCTGTCAGGCACAAACGTCCGCGTGTCTGCCCATGTGGTCATCTGCAAGTTCTTGCTCTATGTCCAGGGCATAGGTTTGACATGAATCAATAAACATCTCTCCCTCTCTGTTTCCTAGGAAGGACTATCTGACCATAGCAGCAAGGTGGGAAGGATTAGATGTTTATACAATAAAATTAACCAGAGCTCTGCACAAGTACTCCTTTGTGCCCCTGAGACAGGCTCCTTCTTTCACACAGAGCTCCTATTCGTCTTGGAAGTTTGTTATGCTGATAAACTTGGCGTGTGATGACTATTTATAGCAGAAAGCAGAGAGCTGCTATGTTTTGGAAAATCCTCCGGTGTTTCTGAAGGTCCCTGCCTGGTTTGTATGAGCGGATATTCTTGGCTCTTGATTTCACCCACTAGTGTGAGCATTTGCAGTCAGCAACAATGCCTGCAAGAAGCCTTTGGGCTCATTTTTCCTGGCAGTGATGTTTTTTTCATCAGATCAGCTTTGAAGCTGTTGGGGGCAAAGTCACAGAGCAGCTGGAGGAGGGAGCCTAGACGGAGGAGTCTACGTGTGCGCAATGTTAATGTGCCAGCGCAAATGAAAGGGAGCAGGACGAGTAGAGGGGGAGGCGGCCCTGCACCCTTTAGCTCGTGTCCTGTGCCTGGGACAAGTGGTATCACACACCTTTGAGAAACGCTTTTTAACACTTCTGTGTGCAGGAGGAAATAAAAGATTTTAACTTGGTATTAAAGAGCAAAGTAGTGAAAGGAAAAAACCAGGACAAGCTGTGGCATCCACTCATTTTCAGTTCTTTCCTGATCAACACGAGTTACTTTTTTCAGTCTGTTTTGTTGAACTTTTGACCTATCCTGATCTAACACATTTTCAAGACCCTTTGTGAAACAGGCTGTTATCTAATGGGTCACACTATTAAATTATTTTCTGCTGCCTGAATAGAAGGTATTCAATAGCTCTTACCCTTTAGATCCACGCCTGGCCAAAAATTGAATGCACTTCCCAGTGTAGGCAGACTTTGATTCCCGTTGGCTCGACACCGGTGCTTGCACACTCATGAGAAGAGTCACACAGGAATATCTTTTCTTC
Source organism: Baryphthengus martii (assembly GCA_013396935.1). Classification (NCBI taxonomy): domain Eukaryota; kingdom Metazoa; phylum Chordata; class Aves; order Coraciiformes; family Momotidae; genus Baryphthengus; species Baryphthengus martii. The sequence continues at coordinate 479,075 of VWZK01016481.1, read as the reverse complement.
TGCTCTGTTGGATAAAGAAGCAAGGTATTATCCCACATTTGATAGAAGCAGGGTTGTTACACAGTGTAAGGGGAGAATAGGAACGGACTATGTGGCTCACATTTTATCACGGCCGTGTTTGAACTCACAGTTAGACAAATAGCAGCTGAATACACATCATCCACTCTTGAATAATTTCTCAGTGGAGACTAAAGACTTTCAACAGAGGAAAGGGGGTAACCTGAGCGCATCAAGGCAGTTTGCAGGAACACTCGCTTTTAACAAATAAGGGAGCGGTTGGTGTGATATCCCTTTCCTGGGAGCCTGTATGTGTGATGCTGACTCGTTGTTCTCCTACACCTCAGGCACCGAGCAGATGTTTTCTCATGGGACAGCTGACATCATCCTCGAGGCCTGCACGGACTTTTGGGACGGTACCGATATCTACCCCCTCTCTGCCTCTGACAGGTGGGCAGCTTTGTCATTTATTGCATTCAGGAGCTGCAGGTAAATTGCAGAGGGAACCTGGTCACTCTTTGTTAAAATTGCTTTCACTGATGCTTCAGGTATTTAATAGAAGCTTCAAGTAGGTTATGAACATGATCTGTCTCTGCTTATAATTAATTGTTATAACAATGTAAGAGTAAGCCACTTCTTACTGCCTCTGTTAACAGCCTCGTACAAGTGGACTCTGTACTACGCAGTGGGATCGTGCGTTATAATCAGGTGATATGCTGGTGGCAGAGACTTGTTGTAGTTCAAGACAAATGCTTTCTCTTACATGTAATGCAAAGTGATCAATTCTGCCTGCTGTCAACAACTTCAAACCAGTCCACCACAGCACATCACACCCTTTTTGTCCTGCTGCAATACTTGACAGTGTCTGTTGCATTTTCACCTGTAGGCTAAATTTCTGTTCCTGCTAGCAAATGTTTAGTTTCATTGACCAGTGGCACATTTTTCTTCTAAGTCTGCTTATCATCAGGGGTAAGAAAACTCCCACTGGTCCTTTTTTGGAATATTTATCATCTTAGAAACCAATGAAAAATCCCATGTATGGTCTATTTTGTTATTTTCATGAGTTCAACATAGAGAAGGAACTTTATGCTAGTGACTGAATATTGACTAAATGGAGACTTCACATACGGCTCTTGGGACCCAAACTCTGAAAAGGGATAGGAGAAAAGTCTGTTATTTCAACTCTCTCTGCCACAGATACTATTACTAGAGTTGTCAATTCACTCCTTGGTGTTTATCTCCCTACAGATAAATTCTCTCTGATGAATTAAGCTTCTGCTGTCATGCAGTGAACTTCCTTGGAGTCATCTGGCAGCCATATAGAGCATATTATATTAATAAGTGTATTCAGAGGGTACTGTGCTCATATTCACTGATCTGTCTCATGAGCAAACAGAACCATTTACTACTGCCCCTGTTGGAATATGTGTTTTTATTGCCCTGTAGTGCCTGCAGCTTAAAGAACACAGAAACAGTAAGGAAAGGCTTTTTCAGAGTCTCTGACCACTCCTCAGTAAATTCTTTTCTCCAAATAACCCAACTTGTGACTTCTACATTGAACTACAGTGTACTTTGTCAGAAATACGACACTTTTCAGCTAACTTGGTCTGGTTTTTGTCTCTTCGACACAGGAAGAAGGTGTTAGATTTCTACCAGCGAGCCTGCCTCTCAGGATACTGTTCTGCCTTCGCATACAAGCCAATGCATTGTGCCTTGTCCTCCCAGCTCAACGGCAAGTGCATAGAACTGGTGCAGGTCCCTGGGCAGAATGCTATCTTCACATGCTGTGATCTCCCTGGGACGACCCCCATCAAACAGAGCAGTCGGAGGAATAGCTGGAGCTCAGACGGTACGAGTCTTCTGGGCTGTCTATAATAAGGTCCTTGTTTTCTCATTGGTCCAGAGCTGTAAGAACATTGTTATTCAGAGTAGCATGATGGCAACTGAGAACTAAGGGTTTCTGAAGTAGATGCATTTCCAGAGGAAGTAGTGATGAAGCAGCTGGGAGGTATGTTTCTAGTTAAGTTATTGAAGCTTGCAGAGAAATTCTTCTACTTGTGGGAAAGCTGTTTCTTAAAGCAGGTAACTCAGAGTCGAGACTTCTGGGTATTTCAATACTTGGTTTGCTGTTCATCTAATTTTACGGAAATCACGTACGTTGGGTTTTTCAAAGAAATTAAATGTATGGTGATATGTGACTATTCTCCCTTGATGAATTTCGTTGCTGTGCTGAAGGAACTGGTTCCCACTGGATGAATTGTACACCTCCTCCAGGACAGCAATGGAAACTGAGAAATAAGCACATGCTGTTATATAGCTCCAGGAGGGTCTTTTGGAAAACCAGTCTTAATCTCTTTCTGCCTTGGTCTCCCATTCTATAAAATGTGAATAATGGGGTTTCCAACAGCTGGGAGGCAGTAGTGACTGAGTATTTTCAAAACACTTCTCAGTCCCACCCGTGGCAAGCTTTGCAACTCTGCTAAGTGTTTCATTCTTTTGTTCCTCACGCTGCAGCCAGCTCCCATTCACCACAAGCTGATCTGGTGATGGTGAGGAAACCCTGTCAAAGAGCCTTTGCAGGCTCTTTGGGAGTGTCTGCAGTGTCACTGAAGGGAACAGGATCCAGTTGCTTTGCATCAGCCCCTCATACTCTGATGCCGCTCTGCCTCAGCTAGACTCAATGTGGTGTTTAAGCACAGTACGATGTGTTTAAAACACGCATGTGAACATTATGCAGCAGACATCCTTTACCTTTCTGCCTCAGTTCCTTGTGACTGATCCCTGTCTTCTGTTCTGTCCTTTTCCTTTCCATGCTCGCTGTTTCACGCTTGTATTCTTGTGGGAATGTCCTGAAACCACTTCTGTGATTGGGTATGCTGGGACAAATGGATCTCTCTATCTTTCCTCCTGTGTGCGTATCTGCATGTTTCTGTGTCCTTGGGTGTTACCGTGGTGGCCTCTCCCACCACGTGTACTTTGTCTGATGCACATGTGGCCCTTTGTGTCTCAACGTGATTGCGTGTTGTTTGCATGCCTGAAGAAGGGATTGGGGAAGTGATGGAGAAGGAAGATTGTATCCAGGCTCTGAGCGGACAGATCTTCATGGGAATGGTCTCATCTCAGTATCAGGCCCGTCTTGACATTGTCCGCCTCATTGATGGATTGGTCAATGCCTGCATTCGTTTTGTCTACTTCTCCCTGGAAGATGAGCTCAAAAGCAAGGTAAGCTGCCTTTGCTGAACCCTCTGAACTTGCATGTCCCCTGGTTGTCTGACTGGAGAGTTTAGCTCCAGTGCTATCTCGGGTTAATCTGATTCAGCTGGTTAATGGGCCCAGATGGTACCTATGCTCCAATCTGGCATTGGTCTGCGATACTCTGGCCTGGACAGAGACAGTAAAGTCTTTTGTCTGCTCACCTACAGGTGTTTGCTGAGAAGATGGGTCTTGAGACTGGCTGGAATTGCCATATATCTTTAACGCCTAATGGTGATGTGCCTGGCTCAGAGATTCCTCCCTCTAGCCCCAGCCACGCTGGCTCTCTGCACGATGACCTACATCAGGGTGAGAGAACTGTGCCTAAGCCACTTTGAATGCTATGTGTTTGCTGGATGGTTCTTTTAAAACCCTTTCACAGGTTCCTGTGTCCTCACCAGATAACCTGATCCTTAGAGCTTTGAGCACAAAACGGGATGGGCCTGAGGTGTGTGTGTATGCGATCGAGAGCACCTTACATTTATAGCCTTTCTACCCAATCAGTATGGCAGTTGTTGGAAACCAAACATCCTTCTGTGCACCAGCTGCTGTGATTTTACAACTGCTCATTAGTGCTTTTTGTTCTTGCTGGGGCCCTGCTCAAGCCACTAAGGGTCTCTTACCTGTGGGTTACTCTCTTTTTCTCACTTCAGGCGTGATTTCTTTACTCTTCTTCCCCTACAAGAAGAAAGAGAGCAGAACAGATAAACCATTGTGTCTCAAAAGAGCAGAGACTAGGCTCACATATCTACCTCTGAGCAGATTAGTCATCTAAAAATACTGCATTTTAAATGACTGAGTGGGATCTAAGTGTTGCTAACCTAGAAAATCAGGCCTCACATTTCCTGGCTTCTGCAGCGCCACGTGAATATACCATGTGGGTGGCACAGGGGTGGCAGAGGCAGGTTTGTGCATATTGTTTATGCTACTTCTCTCTGCTCTAGTTTCTCGAGATGATGTGGAGGGGCTTCTGTTGATGGAAGAGGAGGGGCACTCAGATCTCATCAGCTTTCAGCCAACAGACAGCGATATCCCCAGCTTCCTCGAGGACTGTAACAGGGTGAGGCTCCCTTTCCCTACACACCTTGTGCTCGTCATGGTCAGCAGTATCAACTCATTACTCCCAGAGGGAACTACTCTTCAAAGCAGATCAATTGACTGGTTTGCACTGAGACTCCTGATTTCCTCTACCCTCTTCCAGCTTGATATCTGGAGCCTGGGAAGTTTGCTATTCTCTCAGTCAAGCACTTCTGCTGAACAGGTCTTCTCTTTGGAGTTTGGGAATGGAGATGACCACACGTGGTGTAGGCTTGAGACCTGCATCTCAGTCCATCTGGGACCCCTTCCCATGTACTGGGCAGGGAGTGGGAACATCTCCACATTCCATGCAGACAGAAGAAACTTTGTCTCTTGTCCAGCTGTGAGCCATGGCTGGTGCTGCCCAGTAGTCACAGGATGAGATAAGCTCTTCCTGCCTCATAAAAAAGACTCAGACACGCTCAGCAGAGGTTACAGGAATATCAGAGATAGATGTAGATTTAAAATATAGTAATAGCTTATCAGACCTGGGTTTAGAAAGCAAGAGCCCTTCCCTTGCTGTGTGTTGATGCAGCTGCAGTGGAAGTAGATGTAGTTGCTGGTAGACAGCACATAGTTTGACTAAATTCTCCACACAGGTAAAAAGTCCTTAGAAATCCTTGAGGACAGTTTTATCAAGCTGATCTTACAAACCCTGAGGATGAGCACAGACAGCTTGGCGTGTCAGTGTAGAACTTTAGCAGAAGACTTTTTACAGTGTCTTGGGAGAGCCAGCTGCTGTCTGCAGGGACATAATTTCTGTCTGAGGCTTGAAGTTACATAATTATGGGAATCGTAATTCTCATTTCAGCCGTTCCCTCTGAAATGCCTCTCCCTCTCACACATACACTCTCCTGCTTAGCCTCTTCTTTCTCTTTTTCAGGCCAAACTCCCACGGGGAATCCACCAGGTGAGACCTCACCTGCAGAACATAGACAATGTGCCTTTGCTGGTGCCCCTCTTCACAGACTGCACCCCGGAGAGTAAGTGGTGCAGAGCCTGGGTCTGTCCCAGGAATACCTTCCCCATCCATTTGCTCTGGCTCATTTGGGTGTGGAGGTGGGTGAAGGGAAGGGGTTACAGTCCAGAAACCTAGAAGAACGCTTGGATATTTGTGACCCTCTCCTGCTTCCTGTGGGAAGCCAGGTGTTAACTTCATTTTCATGCAGCTGCTCCCTAGCTACGGGATTGGGCTAAGAACCACTCCTCTCAATTTGCATTCGTAAGAGACAGAAAAGCAAACATCCAAAGTGCTACTGCCTTTTATTAAATAAGCATTATCAGTGTGCTAGGAGACTTTGATCTCTGCTCTCAACCCTCCATGCCTTATATAACTAGGAAATCACTTCCCAAAAGAATTCTTCTCTGGCAGTTGTTAACACCTTTTTGCTGCTTTGCAGAGTTTTAAATTGCAGAGACCAGAAAGGACAAAATTTCTTTATCTCCGAGAGTTACTATTTTATCTAAGAAAAGGGCTGGGTGCTCAACATGCTAATACCTTTCCAGTCTACAGTAAAAGTGTCATTATGATTTGGCATTTTAGGTACCCCTGGGTGCAGTTCATAGAGCCAGCGAGAAGCATTTACAGCCCAGTCTGTCTACGCAATCGGTGCCCAGTAGATTTTATCTCTCTTTCTGACAGAAGTGGTAGTTTGCCCCTTCAGCCAACCCCTCACTGTGCTGCAGATCTGGGTGCACCAGTCATTTAGATAAGTTCTTTACACAGGAATCTGCAAAGGGTGGGTTTGGGCTGGATTTTTTTTTCTCTGCCTGGAGCATTCTAGAAAATTCATACATACACAGAGCATTGCGCGCAAAGCTACAGAAGAAAAATCAGATCAAACAGCAGCTTTGATTGAGAGGCCCTGGGAGAGTGTTGATAAAAAGGTTGATGAAGGCTGGAGGTAGTGGTGGGAGTGCAGGAACAGGGGCTGGCTCCAACTGGGGCACTGCTCTTGGAGTGGTTGTTATATTCCCTCTGCATTTAGGCTTGAAACAGTAGCAATGTGGTGCTGAGCAGAATTAAAAATTGTGCATTTATTTTACGTTTGAATTATTTAGGTTTATTTACTTTCTGTTGTTTTCTAACAAGACCACCTGATGCTAAAGGCCTCTGTATTATGAACCCAGGCCATATCTGCAGCTCTGGGCCAAGAAAGGTGTGCTAGAGATGTGAAGCTCTGGGTCACAGTTCTGGGAATCCAGCTCAGTTCTTGCAGGAAGCAGATATACAGAGCACTTGGACTGCAATTAATTAGCTATCTAATTGTATACTTTGGATCTCAGTATACATGACTGATGTGTATCAGTTGGGGTCATTTTAAAAGATTTGACTGCTCGTTGTCCAGACTGGAAAGGGTGTGTGAAACACTGCAGCTTTGTGTGCATAATGAGATAAGCAACTGTGTTTCTCTTTCTGTCCCTTTGCAGCCATGTGTGAGATGATCAAGATCATGCAGGAGTACGGGGAGGTGACCTGCTGCCTGGGGAGCTCTGCCAACCTGCGGAACAGCTGCCTCTTCCTGCAGAGTGATATCAGGTGGGGCAGGACCCAGACTCCTCCAGCCACCTTTGCCTTGAGCTTAGTGAGTGCCCAGCCACGGGTCACACGTGGATTGTGCAGGGGCACGCTCCTAATTGTGTCCATTATGGGCTGCGTTTGTCTCCGTGAGGGAGATTTGGGTGGTGTTGGATGGGATTACTGCCTAGATCCTTTGACACACAGAGGTGTTTCTCTCCTTTTGTAAAGATGATGGTACTCTTGCATGCTGAGCTAACTGCTGCATTACAGATGGTTCTCACTGGGTGAAAGAGTGAAAATGCCCCTTTGAATCAGCCAGTTTGTTGACCTTGAGCCACAAACCCAAATATGTTCATTATTTCTCTGGGAATAACTGAGAGTCTAGGGACATTAATCATAACTTATGTCACAGTTCAAGACTACTCTACAAGCAAGGTAGTGACTTTACAAGCAGGACTGCAGTGAAACTGTTTCTCCTCTGGGAAGAGACCTTTGGCTAATACTCCTATGTTATCCTTGCAGTATAGCGCTGGACCCCCTCTACCCATCTCGCTGCTCCTGGGAGACTTTTGGCTATGCCACCAGCACCACCATGAACCATGCCTCTGATGAGCTCACCCCGCTGCAGCTCTCAGGGCAGCTCAACAGCCTGCCTTGCTCCATGTCCTTCCGCCAAGAAGAGAGTACCAGCATAATCAGGCTCATAGAGCAGGTAAGCTGGGCACATCCCCTCCCTAGTACTCATCCCTCTGCCTGCAGCTCATGAAGAGCAAAGCCAGGAGCTCACGTGAGTGTTCTTGTTGAGTTGCCCACAGTGGGCTGCCAGCATTAGCCTTGCTTGCGTCCCCTGTCCTTTGTTCAGGAAGCGCAACAGAGGTGCTCTTCCTGCCTGGCCCTACAGTCCAAGGTGTAGGAGATTGTTTGGGAACAGTGCCTTGTGGCAAGAGAACATCAATAGTGTTCATCTGGATAAAGCGTAAAGTGGCAGAGATCCCTAGCCAGACAACAATGCAGTGCTGAGGGAGAAGCGTTGCCCCAGAGAAGCCAGGAGGTTTAAACAAATGTACCCCTTGGCTAAAGTCCTACCTTTCCTTCACAACCTCTAGGCAAGAAATCTTCCCCTTTTGCTTACAATGTGTCCAGATCCTCTCCCATCCCACTTCCCCTGCAGGCCACGTGTTCTGCCCCTGCCTGCCAATAATTGCTCTTGGCTGATAACTGCTCCCATCACAGCAAGGGCTCTGAGGGCTTGTGCTTCCTTCCAGGCCAGGCATGCAACTTATGGGATCCGCAAGTGTTTCCTCTTCCTGCTGCAGTGCCAGCTGACCTTGGTTGTCATTCAGGTGAGTCCTGGCCTGGCTGGGGACAGCATTTAGCTCAGAGGACAGGAGTGCTAGCATGAGGATGGAGGGCTGCACTGGGGCAGCCTTGCAAGAGAGAAAGGTGACTTTCGGTCAAGTTTGAGGAAATTACAGATAGACACTATGTGATCTCAGCCTGTATTACACCCCTTCTCCCTGACCCTCCTACAGGGGCTTCTTTTCAAACCCTCTTTCCTTGGAGAAAAGCATTCCCTGCAGCACCTGTCCCAGGAGCCTGGAACATGTGAAGGGGCTGTGCAGCAGCAGCTGGGTTACCAGTTCATCCCAGTGTTCTGGGGGAGGACAGTGGCATTTTGGGTAATGAGACTATCCTAGCACTGCTCACATTCTTCTCTCTGGATTGTTCCTGTTCAGTTTCTCTCCTGCCTGGTGCAACTACCCCCCATCCTCAGTACCACGGACATAGTGTGGCTCTCCTGTTTCTGCTACCCGCTGCTCAGGTGAGTCTATCAGACAGGGTGGAATCTCCTGCTTCCCACCCATAGGACACACAGATCAGTCCCCCAGACTCACTGTGTCTATGTTGGAACAAAGCTGACATCACCCACAGCATGCTAAGAAGGGTGCAAGGAGTATTCCAAGCACCTGCTTTGACAAGGTGCTTGGAAACACAGGTGGGAGCATTTATGTCCTGCTGGGTTAGCCCTGCTTGCTGCCCAAGAAGTGCTACTGTCTTGTGGCTTGAACCTCCAGCTGAAAATCATCTTCTAATCCTCACACTGTTGCCCTGGCTGGGGCATCATGGAGAGCCTGGGGTGTCAGGAAGAGGCCAAGGTACCATGGGGTGGGGGTTTACCCCATCACACATTTGGAGATCACCTCTCCCTGTCTGCACCTGCCATGAATGACACCTTTTACAGCATTCGTTTAAGACAGTGGCCAGATAAGTGCCAATGCTTCAGGTGGTCTGAGGAGGTTATCTGGGTTCAAATGGTAGACACAGATTTAAAAAAAAAAAGCAATAGTTCTGGTGACAGAACTTGTTACTGAGAGACTGACTTACCTTCTTCCAGCATCTCGCTCCTGGGGAAGCCTCCTCACAGCTCCATCATGACCATGGCAACAGGAAAAAACTTGACTTCCATTCCCAAGAAGGTAGGTGGCCCATCAAACTTAAATTGTTCACACATTTTTCTCTTCAACTTTATCACAGTGTTGATGCTTAGCTGAGGCCCTGTGTCTTCCCACCTTGCTTGGTAAAGGGATCCATGCCATCCAAAAGCCTGCCATGGACAGGAAGGGAATCCCCGAGTGCCACCATACCCAGAGGGCAGCTCCACAGTGCAGCATCTCATCTGTACTACAGCTTGTCTTTTGCAGCCACTGGTTCCCTGATGGTTCGTGTGGAGGAGGCTGGGCCAGTGACATGCCCATGTCATCCCTCTGCCTTATTCACAGACCCAGCACTACTTCCTGTTCTGCTTCCTGCTGAAATTCAGCCTGACCATCGGCTCCTGCATCATCTGCTTTGGGTTCACACTGCATGAGTCCTGCAAAGAGGTGAACACCACCAGCCTCAATCTCACAGCCTGCTCCTCCATCATGCTGCACAGGTGAGGAACTGAGCCTGGCACAACTCCCCTCACCCTGCAGGGCCTGTTGCTCTTGCCCTTCCCAGGTAGGACCAGTTCTCCTCTAATGAGCTTCAGACTCTTGCATGGTCCAGCTGTAATGGCTGTACAGAGAGCTGGGTGCTCTCCCTATGGCCTTGACAACTGTACTGTTGCCCACTGTTGCTCCCTGGTACTGGGACAGCCTGACTCCAAGCACACAGTTCTCTCGGCTGTCAGAGGAGGGAACATGGCCCTGGTGGGAACAGGTCAGACAGTCCCCACTGTTTACTTCTTTCCTGTGTCCTCTAATTTACCAGCAATGCTGATGGTGCTCCTGACTGGTTTGGGACATTTTCCAATGCTCTTCTTGTAGCCCAGAAGCTCACAGCTGGCCTGATTGTTTTACACACAGGTAAGTCCCCATTCCCCACATTCTGGGGGAAAACTTACATCCTTTGCCTCTTTCTTTGTCCCCCATGCCAGAGTACAAACTCCCTGGTAGAAGCAGACACTACAGCAGCCTCTCAGCACAAGCATAAGGCCCCTTGTCTTACTAAACATTGTCCTAACCAGTTAATGATGGCACCTTCAGAACTGATTCTGCTTCCTACCAGCCTGGTGAAGTGCCGATTCCTTTCCAGTCTCACCAGAAGAGCAGCATCCCTCTTTGCTGTCATGCAAATCAGCTAGCAGCATCCTGCATCTCTCCAGAAATATTCTCTGCCTCAGAAGTCTTTCTCTGCCTGTTGCCATTTTGTGAAGCACCCCATTTCCTTTCCCCAACCAGCACTGGTGCTGCTGTGAACGTCCTGAAGATGGAAGCCCTTCTAAGCCCTCTGGAGGGGCGGGGAACCAGCCTCTGGCTAACCCTCATCACCTGCACACCATTGCCTGGCAGAGTAGGTCCAGCTGCTCTCTGACACCCTTAAAGGGTCTCTGCTCCCTTTCCACCACATCATGTGGTGCTCTGCCTTGGTGCCAGGCAGAACGTTGCGTGTTGAGATGTGCAGGGTGTCCAGGCCAACAGGAGCGCTTCCTGAGTTGAGAGGCAGCCCTGCTTTGGAACGAGGCAGTGTGTGTTACTGTTCTGTGTCCTTCAGATGGCTGAGGCTAGGCAGGGATGCTCTGCCTGGCAGGTGGGAAATGCTGCTTTGAAGAGCCCAAGCAAAAGCTGAGCAAATGCTTTGTGCTGTGCAGAAGGCTCTGAATGTCTGGCTAAATATTTTTCTCTGGGCTGGAGCTTTCCACTGATGCGATGACCCAGAGACAGGGGCACACGCTCCCCCGCTCCCTAGTTCAGGTCCTTTGCCGGCTCTTTTAGCACACCAGGCTGCAAACCAACCTTGCCATCCCCACAGTGAGTAGCCCTGTGCGGTACTACGGCTGCACTGCCCCTGCCCTGCGCACCTGAGGGCTTGGAAGTGCAGTGGGGAGTCTGATCTGGAAGGGCTTTGAACGAAAGGTTGGTTTCAGGGACCTAAAACCCACATCCCTTTGGAGTAGTAGCTGTTGGTGTATATTGTAAAGCGTGATATCTGTGTGTGATGGTAAATAACCCCCTCTTCCATCTTTCCCTGTAGTGTTCATATCCATCACCCACGTCCATCGCACCAAGCCCTTGTGGAAGAAGAGCCCCCTCTCGAACCGGTGGTGGACGCTCACTGTGGCTGTTGTGTGAGTATCGCCAGGCCCTGATGAGGCACTCCAGAGCGCTGGGGGAAGAGGGGCTCCAGACCTGCTCCAGCACCATCGGTAGATCCTGGGAACCTTGTTAGGTCTGCTGAGATTCGTTGTATCTGTTTCTGATCTTAGATTGCTGGGGCAAGTGGCGCAGACTGTGTTGGACCTGAAGCTCTGGGAAAACCTCAATTCTTCATTGACCTTTAACCACGTTTCCATCTCCCCGGTCTCCTGGCTCCTGGGTTTTCTGTCCTTGGTCCTTGTGGTTATCATCAATGAGATTGTCAAGCTACATGAAATCAGGTATGGGGGTAGTGGGGAGATGGGAAGAAAGGGCTGGAGGCTCACTCCAACCTGGCGTTGAGCTGCAGAAAAATGATGCAGAGGGAACAGGGTGGGGGATAAAAAGGAAAAGATGATTGTGCTGTGTAAATCACCTGGCTATTGTGTGCGAGCTCGTGTTCCACCTCGCAGGGAGGAAGTGCAGAGGAGGAAAGAGGGTCAGGGAAGGGCAGTGGCAGTGATTGGGAGCAGGAAGGGAGACCGAAATTTCCTTATCTTGGACCAATGAGAGGGAGACGGCCAAGGTCTCTGAAATAGCAGTATGGAATTGAAGAGGGCTGTTCTCTCCATCTCGTCCCGTGAGGACAGAGAGGCATTGAATCACAGCGGAGGAAATACGTCTTCACACAGTGCCTGGACTGTGGGACTCGTTTTCAGGGGAAGTGGCTGAAGCCAAGAATGAGTAGCAGGCAAAGTGACGGGCTGTTCTTCCTGGTGCAGGGCGCAGCCGGAGCTGGGAGTTAACGCTAATGAGCATCGATGCAGGAAGTGGGTTGGTGAGGAAAAGCAGCGGGGATTACAGGGAACCCTGATGGGGACAGAGCCGCTGTCTCTCTTTTGGATCTTTCTCAGCTGCGTCTGGTAGCCTTGGAGCTGGGATTTGGCTGGATGGGGTAGGACTGACACCGTGGATCACTCTCTGGATTCGATTCTCCTCCCCGGGTACCGCAGGGCCCAGGCCAGGGGCTTCCTTGCTTCTTGGGGCTGTGCAGCTCAGGAATCACAGTGGGGCAGCAGCGCTTGCCTTTCACCCCTCCACATGCTGACTCTTCTTTCTTCTACCTTCTCCAGGGTCCGGGTTCGTTACCAAAAGAGGCAGAAGTTACAGTTTGAAACGAAGCTGGGAATGAATTCGCCATTTTAAACGCTCCCAGCTCAAGTTCCCTGGAGCCAGGGCCACACAGCCACATCCTGCACTAGGAGAGTGGCTGCACCAAAGGCTCAGGGAGCTTTTCCTCACACATTAAAACCAGACAGCCTCCTTCAAAGCTACATCAGCACCTTCTTGGGGGGCCCAGGCAGGGCACCGCTGTCAGGATTGCCCAGCAGGTATGCAGTCCCTCCTGAGCCTCCCACGGTACTCCGAAGGGTCCTGCAAGCTCTGGTGGCTGTTCAGGCTGCTCTTCCTTTATTTATTTATTACTAGAGGTTTTTGTTAGTATCATGGTGATGCTGAAATGAAGTGACTCCTTCCCTCTGTGTGAGCAGATGGGTTTCCTGGACCAGGTAGGAGAATCTGGGGCCAGGAGAGGGGACACAGGGCTGCTGAAGCAAGAGATCTCTATTGAAACCCATTTTGTTTTGCCACCTGCGTGCTCTCCTGGATGATGTGTGTTCTCTCACCCTCACCTATCCCTGTGTCGTGGGGCAAAGGAGCCATCTCTCTTGCAGCTCTGGGAGTGCTGGGTGTCAGGTGAGGTCTGGAGCTCACATTCCCGAGGGAACACTGGGCAGGGTCTCTGGCAGGGTGCTGGGAAGGGCCCTGCCATGGCCAGGCTGTGCCGTGCCTGCCCTCTAGCGTTGTTGCTGTAGCCATATGCTGGCTGTTGGGCGCTTCAAGAGAAGAGGGATGAGGCAGGGCCTCAAGAAAAGCTTTCTGCGTTTGACCCTAGCGGTCTGGAGCAGAGAGAGTCAGGAAGGCAGCTCTGCCTGCCTGCGGGAAGTCAGCATAGCTCAGCTTCCTCCAGCCCTGTTCAACCAGCTCTTATCTGCTTTGACAACCTCCAGAGAGGTTTAGAACTGTCCTGATTTTTGTGATTCGAATTGCAGTTCTCGTTCTGCTTCAGTGCCTGCTTGAGAGGCCATAGCTAGAGATAAAACCTGAGACCTGCCTATCCTGCCACGGAGGGAGGGGGACATCTTTCTAGACAGGATATCTGCATCTTGCAGTTGTGACTAACAGGTTGCTGGTGGATAGCACCTTTCCCAGTTCTGGAATTGTGCTGCATCCAGTACTTGCTCTCTAAGGCACCAGGAAAAAAACTCTCACCGTGTCTTTCTGTGGTAGTGTTTGGAAGTCTCTCCCCTCCATGCTGCTGCCCTCACATTTGTTCTCTGTTTTTCTGGAGGTCTTTTCTTCATTTGACCAGGGGAAACCTTTTGCTGAGGTCTGTGGCAAACTGTGATTTGCCCCGATGTGGCACACATGCTCTTGAGCTCTGAACAGACCCCAGCTGTACTGGGAACACTGGTCTGTTGTGACCGGACAGTCGAGGGCCACACAGGAGCACCCAGGCTTGGCTACTAGAATATTTGCAGCTCATGGAGATGTTGACTCCCTTTCTAGTTCTAAAAACTGGCTAAAGCTGATAAATCCTGGTTTTGCTCCCGATATTAACACTACAATCCACGGCTGTTCCTTCCCCTTTGGTACCTAACAAACAGCTGCTGGTCCTTCCCTGGCAGGCCAGGAGCTGGCTGGGAACCCCCGAGCTCTGCCCTGCCGCTCCACCTTGTCTTCCTTCCGTTTCAGCATAACCAGAGAGTGTGCACACTGCTGCGTGTCTCTAAGCAATACCCTTCTCCCTGCTGTGGGGCTGGCAGGAGAGCAAAGCGGCGTCACAGCCAGCCCTGGGCTCTGGGGACAGACGGGGTACACTGGAGGGGGGCAGCTGGGAGTGGTCGGCGGCCTGGACCCTGTTCCTACAGCTGGAGAGCGGCTGTTTAGAGTCTATGCTGCTGGCAGGGCTGCATGGGATGGGGAGCCAGTAGCTCACTGGGGAAAGGCAGAGCTGCTCTCCTACAACGCAGCAGGACCAGGCTGCTCCTGCTCACCTTCAGCTGGGCTGCGCCCTGCCTTTGCCCCTCTCGGGCCGCAGAGCCACCTGGCTCAGGGAGAACAAGCTTCATCTTGCTCATTCGCACTTAATTCACTAAATGCCAGCTCCAGATCTGTTACCTCTGGGACTTCAGAAATCAGCTTGTCTTTCCGATGCCAGGGTTGGCCGGCAGGCAAGGCACAGCCTCCTCTGGAGGCAGAGGCAGCACCAGGCTGCTCTCTGCAGAGCCATTTCCCCCCACCAGATCTTAACTCTTGTCCTGTGCCACCAACTGGTGTGGGTAATAAAAGGCAGCAGACACCAGGGCTTCCTGCTGGCCACACTTACCTCTAGAGGAGGCACCTCCAAGGTTTTCTTCTCTGGGTGATCACAAAGGTTTATTTCCCTGCACCCACCTTCCCCTGCTAGACCTGGAGGGAGCCCGAGGAGTACGAACGGAGCCTTTTGGATGGTCTCGCCAATGCCTCCCTTCCCTCGGCCATTGAGCTATTCGAGGGTCAGGGTGCACGGCTTCAGAAAGAAATTTCCTACATCGAGATGTTTTTAAATGGTGTATATTTTATATTAAATTTTTTGGGATGTATGTAAAAATACTTGATTTGTATTAAAACTTGTAAATTGTATAAAAAAAGACCAACAAAGAAACAAACCCAGACCCACAGGCATTCGGTGTATGAAGGGCAATAAATGACTCCTGGACAACACACACAGAGAGTGGGGGGGAGTTTGCACCCAGCAAAACAAGGAGGTAAAAAATGCGTCTGGCTGCTCGGGCCGTAGGGCTCACCTGTTGTAGGGACACAGCCTGAGAGCTTGATGCTCCTGGGACCTGATCCTGGCACTTTTTCCTCACTTTCTGCTCAGCTCTGGGCAAATCTGTCCTGCTCTGAATGCCTTTTCCTACCGAGTAACAGTCTGCTTACCTTGTGGTCTCCTGGAGGCCGGGCACTGCTGCGGTGGTGGCCGGTGGCACGGTTTGAAGCGCTCTGGGTGAAAGGTCAGGGGTGAGCTGGAACAGGCGCTGCGAGCGCTGGAGAGAAGCGTGGTGAGACGAGGAGGCCTGGGCTTCTTGTTCTGAGCAAAACCAGAGCTGGTGTCACCGTAGCCGTGCTCTGCTCACCGAGGAGGATGGCAGGAAGGGGTGGCCAAGGCTCCGGACGTGCCCAGAGCTGGGCAGTGGAGCACTGGAAGGTGGTGTCGATCCCCAGCGCTCTCACCACGTGTTACTGCTCCGGTGGTAAGACTGAAACTGGACATGAACCTCGCTGGAGGTGAGAGCGGGACTCTCACCAGGGCAGATTATCTGAAGAAACCCAGACCTTAAGCACTCGAGGGGCAGGATAAAGCCGATCCTCGACGAACTTCAGAGTAGGAGACAAGCTTGTGCGATTTGACATGAAGGACACGAGCAGGCAAAACTATCAAAAGGGTAAAATACGCCCCACTATTTAATAGAATTTACTCTTAATGGATGTTAGTGGAAAACAAAACACATGATTAACACAAACAGAGCAGATGGTTTAAAATCTGTTGTCAGTCTGGTGATTACACGGGCTATTTTTTCCCCTGACTGTCTTGCTGCACGGAGCAGGTGCAGCTGGGGTCAGTTAGTCCCAGTTGCAGTGTACATAACTCGCACACCATACAGTAGCTTCAAAATAGAGATCTAGAGCTTAAAAAATAGGCATTCTGCAAAATCAAATGTTTAATTCCCTTATTGACAATGAGAGCAGCGTGGTGCTGCCCTCAGGTGGCTCAGACGGCGACAGCTCCACCCCAGTGTCCTCTATCCCTGACCCTAGAGTACAAGACTTGCAGTTCTGGTTAGTAAATATATATAATAAATCACATTTAAAATATATACATTGGCCTTTAAAAAAAAAAAGATTTACAGTTTATCGACATTGGAAAAAAATAACTGGGCTTGTCCCAGGTTGACTCGTGAGAGTAAAAAATCAGTTTTAAAAGGTTTCTGCAAACCTTTTGATAAAGTGCCACTGGTTGTAGCTAGTTAAAAACAGTCGGGTCCATGACGTAGCACTTGCCTGTCAGACACGGTCACTTAAATACACTCAATGTGATCTATAAATCAGAGCAACCAACTAGCCAGGAGAGGAGAGTCTTAACCGCCTCAAACTGACCTCAAAGTCCCTGCCAATGATATGACTGATTTTTATTTTTTTCAGCGCTTTTTCATCTTTGCTTTTTAGCCTAGAAGCCAGGCTGGCACCTCCTGCCTGCTCATGCCGCCGCAGTCAGCGGAGACCCTCAGGAATGTCCAGGGGGGCTCTGCTCGCAGGGGCTGCCCCCTCCCTGGGCGAGGGGCTGCCAACAGTCTGATTTGGGCGCTTCCCAAATGATTGGGAAGCAACCGCCTCTTCGGCCACCTTCTCCCTCTCCAGTTTAATTTTGCATTGGTAATTTTTTTAGAAAAAAAAGGAGGGATATGTGGATTCTTTTCTTTTTTCCCTTCACTTACAATTTTTGTAGCGAATGGCACTTGGAGTACAATCTTAGGTTCCCTTCTGGTGCTCCGATGCTTTCATTTGCTTGGCATGCCGAGCGCAAGCCAAGTTTGGGGCTCTTGGACATATTTAGACATGCACTACTAAACAGATCCTGCTAGAGAAATCTGTCTTCGAGCTATGCAGCCGTTCCTACCGCTTGGATGCAACGAGCGATCGCTGCTGTTGCCCTGCCGCAGCCACGGGGCCGTGGCCGCATCCCGCCTGCATGCGCAGGAGCCGCTGCCGAGCCAAATTCACCCAGTGCACGTGGGGTCACCTCTCCCGCTGGGTTTTTAGTGCTGCGAGGAAGCAGCTCGCAGGGTCCCAAACACTGCTACTGTTTAACAACGCTCACAGCGCAGTTTGTGCCAAGCAGCTCCCCGTGGGGACGGGGAGTGGGGACAAGGGACCATTTTCTCCCCCAAAAAAGGATGGGGGCGGGGGGCAGAAAAAAAGAAAAAGCACTAATGACGCTGCTCCCTCACCCTGGAAGCACTGGGGCAGCAGTTTGCCGAGGCACAGGGGCGGCAGAGGGCAGCCGCCGTTTAGCAGCAGGATCCAGCAGGACTGGCACAAACGCACAGGCCTTCGGCGCTGCCGTCGCCATCCTCGTCGCTCCAGGGAAGGGGCAGGTACGGAATTCTCCGCGTCCGGCAGCATCCACTGCTTCGCAGGCTGTGCCAGCCCCGTCTCAAGGGGTTTGTGGGTCCCACCGGAGGGATTTTGATCCACCTGGATTACACGGTGCCTGACGCTGACGCGTTTGGAAAAGCGACAAATAAAGCAGAAAGGTCCCTTCTCGCTCCGCAAGCTGCCAATTTGTGACAAGCTCTGTCCTCTTTTAGCTACTGTCAGGCCTTGCCGGGCTGGGATCTGCTCAGTAAATAGCCCGCTCCATGGTGGCTGCCCGGGGAGGTCTCTCCTTTGACACATTGTTGGCAGGGGATAAATAATAAGAGGCAGGACTCAGCAATGCAGCGAGGAAAGAGAAAGGTCCCTTGTAGAGGCTCCTCGGCTCTGTGCAAGGGAGCGAGGGCTTCTCCGTGGCCTCCATGACCGCATGTACGGCCCTTCTGGGCTCTCGTCCTGCTGCCAGTCTGGTGGGAAATGTGTGACCCCCTCGGAAAGCAGCCCGTGGCTGCGCTGGCACGTGTCACATCGAGCCAGGGACGAGCAAGGAGGGGCGGCCGCGTTCCCAGCCGCAGTGCAGAGTGTGGGGAGGGAGGCGGCTGGAGAGACCCGGAGGCACCACTTGGTGCCAGATCCACTCTCCCCCTGTCACGAGGGCCACTGGCGGAGCAGCAGGAGGCAGGGAGGAGAAGGAGGGAACAAGTCTCAGTCCAGCATCGCGTCCAGCTGGTCAGCCAGGTCGTCAAACATGTTGCTGATGTCTTCCAGGATGTTCTTGGCGGAGTGTACGGCCCCAGGGCGGCTGGGGAAGAAAGAGAGAGAGTCAAAACACCTCCGGAAGGCCTGAGGTGCTAATGGGGTAGAGTTGGCCAGGCTGAACCCAACCGTCAGGTGGCAGATGGAGCTCAGCACACAACTGGACTTGGTGTGTGACCTGGTGTGGCGCAGGCAGTGCCCGTCCCTCACTGGGTGCTTCCCAGTTCCGCCTCGAGGGGCCCAACCCCAGTACTGCCCTCACCCCCAGCGCTGCCTCACCTCTCTGCCTCCTCCACCGTCATCTTCTTCTCAGCCACCTGCAGCGTGGCAGCCAGAGTGGAGTTGGTCTGCTCTAGCCGCTGCTGGGCCAGGGAGGCCCCCGGGGCAGCTGCCAAAGACTTCGCCGACACCTTGCTGCCCGCCTCCAGCGTCAGCGAGCCGGGACCGGCCGGGGATCCGATCACATCTGGCATCGCCTCAGCGGCTGCCCAAGGAGCAACAGTGTGACGAGAAGGCTGCAGGACCTGCTGGTAGATGGTCTTGGGCCCAGAGAAGACCAGTTTGGTGGATGCCACGGAGGTGTGCTTGGCGGGGACGTCTGTAAAGGAAGGGGACTCGTGGCATGCGGAGGCACGTGTCCTCCTCGCCTCCTGTACCAACCCAAGAGGGAGCCTTAAGCCCCACCACCACCACCAGAGACAGCCCCACAAGCCCACGTACCTGGAGAGGGTGTCCTCAGCACAGCAGTGCCGAGCAGCTCTGTGGGGCTGGGGGCTTTGGTGGGGCTCGGTGCCTTCTTGATCCCCTTCTCCAGTGACAAGATGCTTTTCTCTATCTCGGCAATCCTGAACTCCACGCTGTCATCGTCGAAGGCGTCTCCGGCCAGCCCGGCCCGTGGCGCCGGTGCCGGCACAGTGGGGCCCGCGATACTCACTGCTTGGGCCTGGGCGTACTGGGGCGCGGGGTTCGTCCCCGCCTCTGCCTGCCCTGCCATACTGAACGCCTTCAGCACCGCCTGCAGCGGCTCCCGCTCCCTGAAGCGGGGCCGGCGCTTCACCGTGTCCGACTCGGTGAGGTTGAACTCCAACACGGGCGGCTCCTTGGTGGCAATGGATGCCGACGGCTCCTTCCCAGCAGAACAGGGGGGCTCCCCCGGCTGGGAACCGGGCTCAGCGTCTGGCATGGCTGTATCAGCCTTGGGGTGCCCAGTGGGCTTTGGCCGCTGTTTGATGGTTAAGTTGCCTTCTTCTGCAAAGGGGATGCACTCGCTGGAGCTGTTCTGGGAGGATGAGGAGGAGACTCCCGGCTTGGCCTCCTCCTCCGTGTCTGAGCAGGCGTCCTCCCGCCCACCCTGCGCAGCCACCTCTGTCATGGGAGCGCTGGGCTCGCTGAATGTTCGTCTCCGTGTCTTGCTGCTCTCAAAGGAGTCCCTGCCGGCATCGGAAAGCATAGTATTGCTAGTGTCACCACCATGAGAGGACTCATTGTCCACATGTGCCCTGGGGAGACAGTCCTGAGCCAAGTGCAGTGGCTTTGGGGCCAGGAGAGGCTTGGGCGGACTCGTCCCTGGCGTCCCATCCAGCACAGCCGCCAAACTCTTCACTGTCCTGCTACGGCCGGCATCACTGGGGCTGGCACCAACATCGGCCACATCCTGGGGGCCTGGGGGCTGCCGCTCAGGGTCAGGGGGCTGTTTGTCGTCTGCCTCGGCCACGAGGGCGCTGGAGACGGAGCTGAGGCGCTTGGGAGGCGGCGGCGGAGGGCCCTTGCGCTTAGCCCGGATGGCAAAGGACTGGCTGCGGGTCACCTTGGCGTCCGTCTGCAGACAGGCCCGCGGCATCTGGCTGCGGCCCGGCCGCCGCGTCAGGGTGGCGTAGGAGCCCACAGTGCTGGTGGGTGCCCCCTCCTCCTCCTCATGCTCCCCATCCGACAGCGCGTAGCGGTTCAGGCTGTGAGAGCGCTTCTTGTACTTGAAGCCTTCGCCCCCATTGGGCTGCTCCCCTCCCTGCCACGCACCCGGGGCTGCCCGGGCTGTGGGTGGCACGGAGGGTGGCTCTGCGGGGCCACACTGGCTGTGCAGGTACGAGAAGGCTTTTTGGGCCGACGTCTGCAGGCTGCTCTTCTGCCCGGGGGAGACAGAGGGGTAGGGGTGTGCCAGGGCCTTGGGCTGCTCCGCTCCCAGGAGGGAAGGGCCCGTTGGGGATTTCAAGGAGACATGTGGGTACATGAAGACATACGGAGCCGTCGCCTTGCTGGGGGTCTGGGGAGGAGTACAGGGAGTGACCGCTGGTGTCCCGGCACCTTTCTGAGCCACTGGCCGGGCATACTGATCCGTGCCTTCGGGCAGGTTCCTCTCCTTGACAGGGCTGCCCCCGCCGCCACCGTTGGCATAGCCGTTCAGCCCCTCAGGGGAGCCAAGCTTCCCACAGGGCTCGGGACTGGGCCGTCCCGTCAGGCTGGCCGGGCTCTCCTTGCTGCGGGAAGGCGCACAGGACTGACCGCTGCTGCTGCTGCTCTCCCCGCTGATCAGGCTCTCCTGCGAGGGGCTGGAGAGGTGCCGGGACAGCACGTTGTCCTGAGAGTGCCCCGAGCCCCGAGACCGCACCCCGATGCTCTCCTGGCTTCGCGACATCCCCTGGCTGCTCTTGATGCCAAGCGTCTCGTGGCAGCTGTTGGACATGGCTGTCTGGAGCTCGTAGCTGAGCTCACTATCCTGGAAGGTCATCATTTTGGGGGTGTGTGGGGACTGGCACTCTCCATTCTCCAGCGACTCAATGGTGACAATGTCCAGGGCACCAGGGACTTTGCGTCTTGCCAGAGTTGCTTCTGCTTGGTTGAGGCTTTTGTGGAGGTCTCTGAGCTTCTTGACGGCCAACATGATCTTCTTCTGGTGGCCTGCGGGAAGGTTGCAACAGGAAAGGGGCATTAGGTCACCTCTGTCCCCCAAGGCCCTTGTTTCCTGGCCAAGAAGAGTCATGGTTACATCATCAATAAGGGTAAACGCCTCCAGATTATCCAAACTCTGCCTATGAGAGGAGACAAACTACAGCCAGCATCCACCTGGCTCAGTCCAGCTCCAGCCTGCCACAGGAAGTCCTTGGGACAGCCAGGAACTGCCCTTTCCGGCTGCCCAGGACACGCCTGCTCCTCCCAGCCTGAGGAAGAACAGGGCGTGGAGACCTGGGTGGGAAACTCGATTGCCCTGAGCCACCCCAGATCGGTGGCAGGGACTCACCCAGCTTGTTGATGCCGATCTCTTGCAGATCCTCCCATGTCAGGTCCGTCACGATGGTGATGGAGTCATAGCCATTGTTCACGAGCTTTTTATGGTACTGGGGCAACCCGATGGCACTGAGCCAGTCCATCAGGTCAGCCTGCAAAGAGCATGGAGATGCTTCCATGAGCACTGAGGCATGGGCA
Source organism: Baryphthengus martii (assembly GCA_013396935.1). Lineage (NCBI taxonomy): Eukaryota > Metazoa > Chordata > Aves > Coraciiformes > Momotidae > Baryphthengus > Baryphthengus martii. The sequence goes on along the minus strand of VWZK01016481.1, from coordinate 457,178 downwards.
GCACCTTCATCTACCTCCTCCCTGCCCCTGGCCAGGAGACTGCAGTTTTGGGCTCTCTTTGACTGCATTAACACGGGTCATTATTACAGACCCTGCTCCTGTCCCGTCTCAGGTAAGACGGTCCCTGTTGCCAGGGACTCACCGGGATGTAGTTGGGCAGCCACTCGGCAATGCTGAGCTGCCCGATCTCGGTGGAGATCTTCTTCCTGTGGCCCGGCTTGGTCACGCCAATGGCTGTCAGATCCTAAGGAGAGCAGAGCGGGGCTGTGGTCGGCGGTGGCACGGGGAGCACAGGGCAGTGGGTACCTGCCGGCAGCGGCTCGGAGGGGTGCTGGCTGGGATGGGGAAGGCCCTGCCTTTGCCTTACCTCCGGGGTCATGCGGCTGATGGTGGGGACGTCGTAGCCGGCATTGAGGAAGTTGGCGGTGTACGACTCCAGCTGGAACTCACTCAGCCAGTTGTAAATGGCTTCTGCGTCCTGGGGAGAGGACAGGGCAAAAAGCAGCCCGTGATGGTGGCTGCAGGGGCTGGAAGGACCTGGCTGCTCAATACAAGATGCAGGAGCTCCTTGGGTAAGACCCATCTGTCCCCAGTGTCCTCCAGACCCAGTCCCCTGTGTCCCCAGTGCAGGGCCCCAGATGTGGCCCTCTCGCCCAGCACAGCAGGTCCCCAGTTGGCCCACTTACCTTCCCCTCAAGGAGCTGCTCAGGCCGCAAGAACTGGTGGGAGAAGACCCTGTCACCAGGAGGGCAGCTGCCTGGGGTCTGGTGGCTCTGTGGCCCTGGCAGAGAAGAGGGAGGAGAAACATCACGGGGGCACTTGAGCAGCGAGCAGCTCCCAGGGCCGGGGGGGGGACACCGCTGTCCCCAAGGCCCCATGGAGTTGGGACATCCCTCACCTGCTGAGGAAGTCAACTGCCCATTGCGTGGCTCCGATCCCAAAAGCTGCTGCTGCAAGTCATCGCCAGTGGAGAGCAGGGGCTGGAGGAGAGGAAGAGTGAATGGAGAGGGACACCCCTCTGGAGATAAGCCCTGTCACACCCCCAGGAGCAGAGCAGGGTTCCGTGCGCTGAGCTGCTGGGCACAGCTTCCCCCAGTGAAGGGCTGGCCCTTAGCAAGAGGTCTGGGCAGGATTTGGCCCAGGGTCCTCTTTCTCCTCTCAGATGACACAGGACACGGTGGAGATGCTCTGTGGTATCAACCAGAGCCTTCAGTTCCAGTCAGAAAGACCAGCTGTGCTATGGGGGCAAAATGGGGACCCCCCAGGAGCATCTCCCCGCTAACTCCTGGCAGCAAATAGGTGCTTGGTGGAGCATGCTCAGCTCCTGCAGCTCCTCCTTCACTGGGAGGTGCAAGGGGTGACAGGGAAGGTGCTGGGGCTCCACCTCCAGCCCAGGACAGGCCAGGGTGAGCAGCACAGGGGTAGCAGGGACCGGCACCTACCCTGGCATTCTCGATGAGGATGCCGGTGCTCTGTCCGTTGGTGCCCTCGGTGCTCTGGCCGCTGCCGGCACTGCGGATGCTGCCGATGCTGCCCTCGCTGCCCACGCTGTTCCTGTCTCCTGCTGCTCGGGGCAGGCGGGGAGGTCGTCAGCAGTGCCCAGATCAGGGCTGACACAGGGCACAGAGGTCCCCAGAAGGGACCCATGTGCCAGCACAGTGATGCCAGTAAAAACCAGCCTCCCACGAGATCCCTCCGGCCACAGACTATGCACCGGTCCCTCCCGCCTCCCGGCGTGCACGACACAGACAGGGTGACCTGGGCTGTCAAGGGACACACAAAGGGCACATGGGGACACGGCTTGGCCAAGGACATGGGGAGGGAAGAGGCTGCTCTACGGCCTCCCCTAAACTCCCTTTCCCTGCGCCTGCTCCCTCTTGTCTGGCTGTTTCCTCGCTGGGAGGTGGAAGGAGAATCTCCCCTCGTGCGCCCCTGCACGGGCCGGGCTGGCACCAGGGGAAGGTCCCCAGTCCCTCTCCCTCCCCAGCTGCACCCCTGACCTGAGCTGTCAGGGCCTGGGGCCATCCGGGTTAGGGTGAGGTGGCCATAGGCCGCTGGGACGCTTGGGGCTGCCTGGTGAGGACACTCGTCGGGGAGGTGCTGCAGCCCGCCGACGGGGGCCGGGAGGACCCCGGGGGGACCCTGGCGCTGGTGCGTGGGCGGCACGCGGGGGACAACCATGCCTGCATTCAAAGACAAAACACGCGCGGTCAGAGCTCATGCGGGAGGCAGCGTGGAGGGGATAGCTGAGCCTCAACCCCAAAATTGTCACCCCACCAATGGCACAACCCCGTCCCACCCAAGTCCTTCTCTTCCCCCCCTAGCTAGCCAGGGCTGCGGGGACCTGTCCTACAGGAGCTACTGGGAAGGCTGGGATGGTTTCACACAGAGTACTGTCCCCAGCATATCCAGCAGAGCCACTGACCTGTTCGCTTGCTGATGACTTCAGCGATGGAAGGGGGGAAGTACCCGACCCGATCGGTGCCTTTCTGAGTGTCGTGGATGTGCCCCTTCCATCGCCCATCCGGATGCTGCTCCAGGACCTGCCGCAGGGACAAGAGGGATGGGGTTAGTACCTGGGGCCATGGTAGGGCAGGTGATGGGGAGCAGGCAGCAGCCTCACCGTGATGACATCTCCTGCCCGGACGTTGAGAGCAGTTGGGTCGTGGAGGTTCCAAAAATCCTTCAAAGCTCGGACCTTCAGGATTCCTGATGCCTCTGAAGACAAGGGACAGAGGGAAGAAAGAAGGTACCAGAGCAGGGAGGAAAGAGAGCAGTTCAGGGAAGGCAGAGAGAGAAAAGAGTAGTGAGAAGAGGGGAGAAAAAAAACATTAATACTGAGGAAGGACTGAATCCCTGGAGCCTGCCCCACATGGAGGATGGGACACGGGACTGGGACGTTGGTGTTCACAGCCAGGCTGGTTTACGCTGTTCAGGAGGAGCACTGGAACCTCAGGTAGGTCCCATGGGGACTGAGCCCCTGTCAGTGCCAGGCAGCGCCCAGCAGCACACCGGCCCCACCTCACCTCTCAGCAGCTGCTTGATGTCCTTGCTGGCATGTGAGGTGGTGAACTGGTTCACGATGTCCAGCGCCGTCTGGTTGTAGGTGTTCCTGATGTTCACATCAACACCGCCCTGCAAGAGAGGGGACGTGGTCATGGCCAGACCCCACACTTGCTGCTGAACCCATAGGAGATGGAGGAACTGAGGGGAAGGGAGCAATGACTGACTCCCAGGGGCTCGTCCCCCCATGCAGCCCTGTCCCCGCCGTGCTCACCTCCAGCAGCAACCGCACCACCTCCGTTTTGCCGTAGAGCGCGGCCTCGTGCAGGGCTGTGCCCGTCTTCGTCTGCTTGTTGATCTCAATCCCAGCCTTCAGCAGCTGCCTGGTAGGAAGGAAGTAGAGGTGTGAACAGCAGGACACAGACAGGCTGCTTTGCGATGGGAAGGGGACAACCCCTTGCACCACTGAGACTTTTGAGGACGAGAGACTGAAACTTGCAGCAGGGAGGTGGGTTTGGGAGGAAATGGGACGGAAGCCATGATGGGGTTTTCTGGAGGGCTGAGTGTTACCTGATGATCTCCTTATGCCCGTTCTTGGCTGCCAGGTGCAGTGGGGTGGTGTAGTTGGGGTCAGTGGCGTCCTTGGACTGTCCCTCCAGGAGGGCGACGCACAGATGGCTGTTCAGAAGCAGCTGGGCCACCTGCACGGGGCACAGGGGTGAGCAGAGGGGTGCAGGTACCCCCTGCCTGCACCCTTCCAGCAAAGGGCTTACCCTTGCAGCCAGCCCTCTGCTCCCCATCCTGCTGCTCCCCTCCATCCACAGCCTCAGGGCTCGGCCAGAGCCGGCCAGTGCTTGGCACGGCCACGCTGTTGTGAGGGGCCATAATAGGTCACAATGGCCAGAAATAGTCTTCCCGTAATCAGGCTTGCCAGACCAAGCCCTAAAAAACTCCAGTTTCTCCAAGCCCAAAGCAACTCTCAGCATCTCAGGGCAGCCCAGAGGAGTTATTTTTACTGCCCTTTTTATAGCTGCAGACATTATAGATACACCAAAAATGGAAATATCCCCTGGTCCCCTCCCCGATGGGGCACGCGACGGTCTAGCTGGCTGCACTCCAGCCCAGCCTGGCGGGCTGACCCCTGGGGTCTCCCAGAGCATGGGATGGCCCTGTCCCCCATCATGCCAGGGACCTCGAGCATCTGAGCAGAGCCAGGTGCTGGGCTTGCAAGAATTAGCCAGCTCAGCCTATCTGGGCTTAAACAGGAGCAAAGCTGGGGTGGGCAGGGGCAGGTTGCGGGGAACCAGAAGCGAGGACTCCTGGCTTCTCTCCCAGCCTGATGCTGCCCTGTGGTGAGGTCAGGAGCAAAACCTGCAGCTCCCAGGTTCAGGATCCAGCCTTGCCCAGCTGTAGGAGGAGGCAGGTGCTGCCTGCCAGGCTCTGAAGCTCACGGCAGAGGGAGAGCAGTTGTGGCCAAACCCAGCACTTTGCTCCCAGAGGAACCAGCCAGCTCCAGAGCCGTCCCCAGAGAAGTGCCCGGTGCAGGGGACAGTCCCATGGCACTCACCTTCAGCCGCCCAAACTCGCAGGCCAGGTCCAGGGGTGTTTTCTTCGCCTTGTTGATGAGGCAGGGGTTGGACTGGTGCTGGAGCAGCATCTCCGACTGCAGGGGAGCAACATGGTACAGGGGCTCAGCATCATCCTGCACCATCTGCCACCCTCCTGCCCGGCACGATGGGGTTCACCCTCACCCGCACCCCCAAGAGAGACCCGGGGTGGGTGCACGGGTGGCGCTAGGCTCTCACTTACCACCTCATAGTGGCCGTACTGCGCCGAGAGGTGCAGCGGGATCTGCCCGTCCAGCGAGGCCATGTTGACGGAGGCGGCTGCGCGCAGCAGCACCCGCACTGGCTCCACTCGCCCCTGCCAGGCTGCGTAATGCAGAGGACGCATCCCTGCGGGGGAACGGGGCTCAGCAAGGCTGGATGTGGCCCCCGGCCTTGCTCGGAAAGCGGAGCCGGCTGCTGGAGGCACAGGGCTGTGCTGGGGTTCACCCCTTACCGTTGCTGTCCTTGATGTCCACGGTGGCCTGTGCCTCCAGCAGCAGCGAGATGAGGTCCAGGCTGCCGCCCAGGGCTGCGTGGTGCAGCGCCGAGAACCTGCAACACAAGGCAGGGATCAGCCTGGCTCCAGTCCCCCATAAGCTGTCCCTGCACCCCCTGCCTGCACAGGGACACAGGCCGAGGGCCAGGGTGATCACCTACTGTCCATGGCTACACCTCTCCTGATTCCCCACTCCAAGCCCCTCAGTTTCCCCACTGCAAAGCAGGAATAAACCCCTCCGCGCTGTCCGTACCCCAGGGCTCAGCGACGGATGCAGGGACTCTGGTGCACCCCTTGAGACCCCAGTCAGAAGGGTTGCTTGCGCCCCTGCCCTGGGCGAGGGGCAGGATGGAGAGAGATGCATCTCCCCTCTCTGTAGAGCAGTCACACAGCCCACAGCACAACAGCAGCCAGCAAATGCACTGGCCCAGTGGTTACTCCTGGCCCTGCCACCAGCTGCCCCCTCCCCATGCCAGCAGGGATGCTGGGAGCTCACGGCACAGTGTGGGAGGCCGCTGGTAATGAAAGAGCCCTGTGTCTTGGGGCTGTGAAAGGAGCCTGTCTGCCCGGCACTCCCCCCGTGCTGTCACGTGAAGGGCCATAGCCGAGGGAGGGGTCCCTGTGCTGCCAGGGATTAGCCCGTGTGTCGCTCCAAGGGGCATGGGGGGCTCCAGACAGTGCCAGCCCCAGGCCCCGATGGGCTCAGCAGTCTCCCAGCCCTGTGCCGGGGATGCAGCTCAGCCAGCACGGTTCTCCTCCCAGAGCACCCCAAACCCCTGCGCAGAGTCTCTGAGCATCGCAGGTGGGACACTAACACCAGCAGAGAGGGCTGCTCCTTCTTTCAGCGCAGCCACCATATCCCTGAGCCCGTGTCAAAACCTCCACCTCAAAGCGAGAACGCAGGGGATCCCTGTGGGACCAGCTCTGCCCCAGAGGCGGCGGCACAAACCCACACTTGCCCATCCCATCATCTCCAGGCCATGAGCAAAGCAATGTCGAGGGCACCGCCAGCAGCACGGCTCTCCCAGGAGGGTACATGCTGCACGGATCTCACCTCCCTGCCATCCTGTGCCCTAGCAGAACCTGACGTGTCACCCGCACTGTTAATACCAAGCACGTGGCCCTCTGATGGGGAATGGATCCTCATTCCCATCAGCATCCCTCCAAGAGCTGCCCAGGCACAAGCCCTGTGCCTTATCAGAATTAGATCATTGCTTCTATTATTGCCTTTTTTTTTTTTTTTTCTATTAAGCTCCATCTGTACAGTATTATTTTAAGACAGCCATCCTGCACATTTTCAACCACCCGCTGGCCTGTTAGGACTCATCATAGACATCTCCTCCTACAGAGTCCTCAGAAAGAAAATACGTAGAAATTAGGTACAACAACAAGACATAAACCAATGCTAATAACTCACAGGTCAGAGCTAATTCAATAAGAACAACACGCGGATTTATTTTATGGGCCTTTGTGGTTTCCTTAACTCTCAGGACCCAGCTTATTAAGTGCTTGGATTTTGGAAGTGATGAGCTACACAACTATGTTGCGGTCACTTGGCAACCTCATCTTTTCTTTCTCTAACCCCCCAAATGAAGGGATTTTGTTCCTGGAATATTAAACACAGGCATAGACACAGACAGCCACTGGGGCTGGCCAGGTGCTCCTCTGTGCTTCAACCAGCACTAGGGACAAGGGACACTGGCTGGACAGACCGCAACCCCTATTCACCCCCAGCCCTATGGAGGAGGATGCAGAAGAGCTGTACGACAGATTTTACAGGATGATTTGAGCACAGCCCTCAGCTCAGCTCTGGGCAGCGTTGGGTCTGCTTCTGCAGGGCTTGCCCTGGCTTTGAGGTGCTGTTGTGTTCTCCGGGGCTCAGCAGGCAACCTCAAAAGGTTTATGATACCCAGAGCTGCAGGACCGACTGGATATTGGGGAGAGCAAGCCCACCCAGGCTGGCGGCAGCAGCAAGCAGCACCCTGCCAGGGGAGCACTCACCCGTCCGCATCCTGGTAGTTCACGTTCAGGCGCTTGGCAGATCCCAGGAGCTCTGCAGAGAGAAGAGGTGAAGGTCAAGGCAAGACGCAGAGCCCGCACCGCTCCACAGGGCCCCCGGGACCCAGCATGAACCCCAGCCCGCAGCCACACTGACCTCCCACCACGCAGAACAGCACCTGGCCCATCCCGGTGGCTTCTCCTCTCCTCTCTTCTCTCTCCACGTTCACCTCCACAAACCCTCAATAGGCTGACTCAGCTCAAGCTCAAACCCTTTCCTCCCTCCTTCTCTCCTGCCCCATCTCTGCATGGCCCCGGGATGGGCCGGACCCCAAAGCTCCTGCCACCCCGGCTCGGCAGGACGGCACATTCCTCCCCTTTATAGGCAGCAACATCCCAAAACTGCTGAGCGCAGACTTTTCACCCCCCACTCGCTCCCTGTGTTCGCCACTGCTGCCGAGGCCTGGCCCACAGACCACATGGTTGGCATTTTTACGGCCAGGGCAGAGGCTGAAGCTTCCAGTTGTGAATGCAAGGATTGTGCCACCTCGAATATCCCGGTCCCCCTGCCCATCCCTCCCTCCCCTTCAGGGACCACTGAGCAGCAGAGGGTGCTCACCCCACCCCTGGCACAGCCTCACGGGCACCCCCAGCTCCCCGCTCCTTCCCGCAATTAATTCAAATGAATTCCTTCCTCCCACACAGAGAGGACATTTTATTCTTCACTGAGGGGTTGAGAGCGGATTAACATCTCTGGAATTCATCCGCCAAGTCAAAAGCGAAAGAAAGGGGAAGGTATGCGGGGGGCAAGAAATGCCGCAGCTCCTCCGCTGCCTTTCCAGGCAGCCCCATCACCGAGCTGGGGAGGATTAAATGCTTTGAAAGCTTTCGGTGCCGCTTCCTATGGAAAATCAAAGTCCAAGAGCTGGGCTCCGAGCCCGGGGTGAAACAGCTGCTCAAACCCCACTGAAACATCATGGGGTCCTGGGGAAGGAGCCCCTTCCCTTGCAGCCAGGCAGATCTCTGGGGCTGCAGCTCCTGCTCCCTCACCTCCTTCTCCTCCTCCATTCCCTTCTCTTCTCCACCTCTCCCAAGGTCTCTGCCTACCTCACATGGCAGAGCCCATAGAAAGCCATACTCTGCTGCGTGGCCCCTCTGTGGAAAGGAGAGCTGAAGAGGGGGCCGGCTCATTCCCCATGCAAATGGATAATTAAACGAAACCAAAGAACGGTGTGTTCATTACTGCAATTTACAGTGTTTTGTAAACAGCCTAATTAAGGCAAAATGGGCTTGGAGTGGCTGCTGGTGAAGGACTCGTGACTTGTCACCACAGCAGAGGGGATCAGGACGGGATCACCCTAATTACCTCTTCCAGGGGTTGTTTGTTTTCAGAGTGGTAGCAAAGCAGCTCCACCAGCCCTAAAGCCCTTCCCGAAAACCGGCTCCCAAAGCCATTGCTCAGAGCTCCCACATTTCCCTCCCAGCTCCTTATTGCCCTAGAGTCCAGGATCTGGGGTTTTCGTCAAGGGCAAGCCACTTCCCTTGACACACAGTAGAGCCAGGAATAAAGTCAGCTGTGGTGGGCAAAGGCCTCATCCTGCCACTCTTGGGATAGATCCTGCAAGCACAAAGCAGAAAGGGCTGGGAAGCATTTACTGCTGGGGGATTTCCAAAGGATGAAATCAAGATAAAAGTAAAAATGAACAAAGGTTCCACTAAGCCATAGGTAACACCAGGTGAAGCCATTGCTTCCCGCTCCCTAAGCGATACCCCGGGCCCCCTGGCTTTTAATTCAAGCTTAAAAATAAGTATTTTTAAAGGATGCTGTGTGGTGGGAACTGAAGACCAATGAGGGTTTGCTCCCATCTGCTGCAGCTGAAAATTACCATAGGATTTTGCTACTGAGAAAGGGTGGGGAGGAATAGGAGTATGGAGGGGTCCTTACCCATAGTAGGAGAGGTACAACCATGAGAGCTGGGTGGCAGAGTCGAGCTGGGCAGGCAATGTCGGGAAGAGAAGGGCTGGATGGAGATGCCCACTGAGCACAAGCACATCCGAAAGAGGCAGAAACATCCCCAGCCCCTGGGTGCTGGTTCTGGTTGAGCAGCACCCACTATTTGAAGAGGGAGAGCTCACCCCAAAATCCTATCCCTGACCCCCTTCTGCAAGGGGACCAGGCTGGCCAGTGGTGTCCAGTAAGTAGGGTTGGGATGCAGTGGGTGTCCCAGGACACTGTCGGTGTCCCTGCCCGCTCCCCATCCTCAGGAGGCAGCTGTCAGCATCTGCATGGCAAAACACCTCTGTCTTTGCTCCTCTCCCCGAGCAACATTCCTCAAATTAGTTCCCTGCTCTGGCAGCCCAGCAAGGTCAGGATGCGGGACAGGACCACGTGGACACAGCGTGGGTGGCTGGGAAAGCAGCAGGCCCCAAAAAGCAGAGTCGGGAGCAGCATCCTCTTCAGGGTTCTTCCCGAATGTGAATGCAGGAATGCTGGTATCTACCTCAGGCAGAAAGGAAAAGAGTTCGCCCCCAGTTTGTAGCTGGGTAAATCGCTGCTCAGAGAGCTGGAGAGCTGCCAAGAGGGTGTCACCAGCCCCCATCATGCTCCTGGGGCTGTGGTGACATGAAGACAGGTAATGGGATGCTTCCCTGCATCCCTCTTTCTCGTTCCATCCATGTGCTCCTTTTGACCAATTCGCTCATTTTTCTCCCCAGTTCTTCAGCCCCTTCTCTGCCTGTTGGTGTCCTGGCAGCTCCAGGCTCTCCATCCTTTCCTACCTAGATGTTCTGGAGCAGAGGCCAGGCCAAGATGCTCCCAATCCCACAGCCTTCCCATGACTGGCATGACTGGCCAGAAGACCACAGCGCTGGACTAGGATAGGGCTGTGGGGTTGGGGATGATTGAGCCACAGCAATGGGATGGGGTGGCTGAACCCATCCCAGCTGCATCACCACCTTCTTTGGGTTTGCACCAGGGTGGGAGCACCCGTGGGACTGATTTGCACCCCTCGCTTCTCGCTGGGAGCATACTCACACCCTGGGAAGGTGAATCCAGAAAAACGTAGATCCAGTGCTGAAATACAAAAACTCCTGAAGGGGATATTTCATAGAAACATAGAAGGGTTTGGGTGGGAAGAGATCTTTAAAGCTCATCTAGTCCAATCCCCCTACAGGGAGCAGGGACATCTGCAACTACAGCAGGCTGCTCAGAGCCCTGACCAACCTCACCTGGAATGGTTCCAGGGATGGGGCAGCGACCACATCTCTGGGCAACCTAAGCCAAGGTCTCACCACTCTCGGTGTAAAAAGTTTCTTCCTTCTCTCCAGTCTAAATCTCTCTCTTTTAGTTTAAAACCATCACTCCTTGTCCTGTCACCAAAATCCCAGCTTGTGCACCCTGAGGGTTAACTCCGGCCATGGGTTCCCCTTGCTCCCCAACACGACCCCTCCATGGGGTCCCGCTGGGCCCCAACCTTGCTCTACCCCCAGCCTCTGGCGTGTTCGTTGACGCCTGCCCGGGCAGGACGAGGCTCAGCAGCGCGGGGCTAGGGCTGAGTGAGGCCTCGAGGGAGCCAGTGAGCTTCTGTGCGGCGTCTGGCTGCCAAGCGGCAGGCGGGAGGGAAGCACCTCCGGCGCGCTTCGGAAAATTGCTTACAAATGTAGGGCCCGTGCGCTGCACTGGACGCCAGCTGTGGCAAAGGCAGCAGAGCCGACCGCTTGCCGGACGGGGCCAAGACCCTCATCCACGGCATGCTCTGGCTCTGGCCCTGGCCAGAGGGAAAGTACTGGCCCTTGGCATCTAGATCCTCGCCGGCAGCGGGTGCCAACATGGCGCAGGCGCGTATGGCATGTTTCCAACCGGCAGCCCCCTCTGTCATGCTGCACCCAGTGCCTCAGTTTCCCCATGGGGCTGGGCTGCACCTCCATGGCAGAGATACCAGGCAGGGCTGAGCTCCCTGTGGGGTACAGGGGGCACCCATGAAGCAGCTGGCCAGGGCAGGTGCCTCACCCGCACCGCTGGCAACCAGCCCGGCACAAACCCGTATTTACCCCCCCGGGGCGCTTGCCCAGCGCCGTCTGTGCCGGCTGCGTGGAGCCAGGCGTGCCCTCGCCCAGCCCAGTCGGCACCCGCTGTGCCAGCACACCAGGCACCCTGTGCCACCCCAAGCCCTTCACAGAAGACCTCATCCCTGCAGGGACACCCTTGGGCTTCATGCTGAGGTCTCAGAGGTGGACACAACTCCCGCCCTCCAAAGCCCTGAACTGTTTGCTGTGAAGGAAGGAGCAACACACTCTTGCCTGGGTTTGGCTGGGGAAGGAAATGCCCAAATATCCTGTGTGTCCCTCAAAGCACCCCTTGGGGACTCCTACTCTGGCTTTTATATAGAGTCAGGCTCCAGAAAGCAGTACTTTTGCTGTGACTCCCCCCAGTTTTGTCCACCCAGCATAGCCACAGAAGAGCTCCTTCACTGCAAGACTTTGTCTCTATGTGGAACAGACAGGCCTGTAACTGGAGACACCTTGAAAAAAGACACCTTTCCACTGGTCACAGACCCTCGTCTCTTCTCCTTGCCCTGGGAAATCACATCCCTACACTGCTGGCTGCAAGTATCCCCATTCCATGGGTCTCCTCCCGCTGCACATCTGAATATTCCTCTATCAAAAACACCTCAGCCCTCAACATCCAGCCTGAACGTCCCTGCACCACGAACGTTCCTGCACTGCTGGCCATGAGTACCCTGCACGCAGGGACGCTCTGTCTGCACACAGCAGGAACACCATCCCGCTGCCCTGGGTGGTGGGAGAAGGACTGGGTGCTCTGGACACGCCAAATACATGCACATACCCTTTTGGGAAAATAAATCCACCCAGGGACCATCACCACTAAGCCAATAAACCAGCTGAAGGAGCTGATCAGCTGCTCTCCTGCAGAGCACCAGCCGTCTCCCATGGTGGTGGCAGCCTCCTGGGGCTGGAGGCAGCAGGAGGTGGCAGCTTCACCTGACCTGCCCTGCCTGGCCTTGACCTGCACCAATGGCCTGGGGTGGCCCTGCCTCGGCATGTGGTGGGTTTGTGCCAAGGCTCAGGAGAGACTTGATCACTTGCCCAAAACTGAAACCTGAAGAGGTGACGTCCATCCCTCCTCTGCAGGAATCGCTCTTCCCTGTCGTGGCTCCGTCCACAGGCACATCCACTGTGGCCACCCACAGCCGACTACTCCCGGCACAGCCTCCCAGCAAACTGGCTGCTTCAGGTCCAGTTTCCCAATAAGTTCAGAAGAGATTTGCCTGCTCCGATAAGGAAGAAGCTCGGCCACAGAGATGTTAAGAAACTCAACCAAAGTTGCCCAGCAAGCTTGGGATGGAGGCTGGGTGAGAGCCAAGGGCTCCTGACCCCGGCTGCCTGCCATAGCCACCAGCCTGCACCCCAAACACCAAGTCCAGGCTGTGCCCAGCTACCTGGGCAGGCAGGGGCCACCTATTTCCCCCGTGGTTATGGTGGGTAAATTTGGCTGCCAGGGTGCTGCCGCCTGGGAAACTCAGCCAAGCACCCACCCCTGTGCCCAAATGCCATGGGTACTTTACTGTCCACAAACGGCCCATGCTGGGGTTTGAGGCTTTGCAGCATCCCTGCAAACGGGCTCTCCACCAACGCTGACAAACAGGTCCTCCACCAAGCCAGGTGGGTCTGACTGGGGAAAGCCACTGGGTTAACTGGCAGGGATGGGGAGGCTGCAATCACAGAAGCAGATTCGCATCAACACAGGGTGAACGGCAGCGACAGAAGAGCGCGACATATCAGGGAGCCCCTTATCTTTCCTTACACCAGCGTCTGGCAACTCCTTGAAAATAATTGGTGTCTTCATTCCTTGAGAAACCCACCAAACCCAGGTGTGAGACACACTGAATCTGGCCAGGGCCCTCTCTGCTTTGACACTACACAGGCTGTGTGACGGCTGTGAAGCCCAAGCCCCTCTCCTGGTTTTGACAGCCCAGGTCCCGCTGGAATAACCCCAGGAGGTGCAGCAACCTGCTGGGAGCTGAAGTCCCAGCAGCAACGCACAGTATCCCAAGGGCTGGACACAGCATCCCTGCGCTGTGAGCATCCCCAGGCCAACACACCGACTGCTTCTATAAACTCAACAGCCTCCACCATTTACCCCTGTCTTGAGCCTCTTAAGGCTTACAGCCACACAGAGCCCAAGTTGTCCTGTCACTAGGTTGTCTCTGCTGATGGCATGTCTGAGCTTCCTCTGGCAACTCTGCCTCCTTCCTCATCTGTGCTTTCTCCTTCTCTAAGCTCTCCTGTCCTGCAACATGTCCAGATATGATGGTGGATGATGGTGAAGGCAGGTGATGGTAAAGGCGGAGGACTTTGAGAGGCCCAAGGCATCTGTCCTCCTCCCTAGGTCAGGCTGAGACCTGTGACAGGCAAAGGGGAGGGTCTGGGGACACAGCAGCAGAATCATGGAATCAACTGGGAGCCTTTTTCCTTCTTTGGGAAAAGCTGGGAGCCTTTTTCCCAGGGAAAGGCCAACAATTGAGGTTTTGAAAGAGGCTGGCAGCAGGAAGGGATCAAGGGCAGCATCTCTGCTCAGCACAGACATTGATTGCTCACCCCAAGTCCAGCCACCCCAGGAACCCCCGGCCAGACCCCCTACTTCCCCCTGTTGCTTCCCCCCACAAGCAAAGCAGGAAAAAACAGGCAGCTTGTTCAAAGCAAAGGCTCCCAGAACAATGAAAGGAAAAGCAGAGTCGGAAACCCTGTCCCCATCCACACAGCTGGGAAGAAGGTGCAGCTCTTGCCTCTCACCCCTGAGGTTTGCCAGTAGCAGAGGGGATGAAGTGGGGGAAACGGCACTACAGGAGTGCTCCGGAGCTGGGTTCATCCCTTGCAAAAGCCGCTCCCAGAAGGGATCTCAGCTGCGTGGTGGGATAAACGGTGCTCCTCCCCTTTCCCACAATAATTTGAAGGTTTGCACTGGCTGCCTACCCTAAAGTGATGCGCCCCAGCCCAGCTTCCCCAGCAAGGGGAAGCGGTAACACCCCTTCCCCATGGAGCCGAAATCACATCCCTCAGCCCTGGCCAGGAAGGAAACAGCTGGGAAAGACTTTGGGTGAGGGAAGCCAAGTGGCTCCTTCAGAGATACAAGGGCTCCTTTCCCAGCTGGCTGGGGAAACACGTTACCGGGAGGTGAAGTCACCGTCCCTACTGGGACCTGGCTATTCCGCTCTCCAGGATATGAACTCAGAGGAGCTGTATTTGCCCAGGGAAGAGGTGGAGCCTTTTCCATTTCCCCCATCCTTCCGAAAGGACAGGACGCCTCCCGAGCGGGAAGAGATGGGGCGATAGCGGCGGGGGCCAGAAGCCAAACACGAGCTCAGCCTGCGCCCGCAGTGCACTGCCGGGCACGCCGTGGGACCAAAAGCCACCCATGGGCTGCAGGACGTGGGGACCAGCAGAGCATCTGGTGCAGTGCTAACAACACACCTTGTCTCCCATTCAACTGGTTCCATGCTGGTTCCAACTGGTTTCCCTAGGTGCTGGGGAAGAGGCTGTTAGGCTTCAAAGCCCCACAGATAGCCAGGCAAAGGGGCTGCACCTACAGACACCGTCAGCATTCTCATTAATGCGATACCAAGCAAATAGCACATTAATATAATCTGTGGAGGATGCTCAACAGATCGACAAAGGCAGAAATAACACAAAAGGGACTTAAAGAGATTAGGAGAACAGACCCAGGCAGATTCAACCTGGGAAAATTGCAGATTGCAGCATCTGGGGAAAAATAATCCGACCGGCAGACGGTCAATGGGAGGAAGAAAGAGGGGAAGCAGGATGTGGGGGCACAGCAAGAGTAGCAAGAGCACACGCATGGAGGGAGCTGCTGGTGAGGAAAACGACCTTGGCAGCCCTGCACAGGGGATACCACTTCCTGGGGTACCATCTACCATCATGTGCCCAGGGCTTTGAACATGATATGGGCTCAGGGGGATACAAAAGGCTTGCGGGGACAGGAGAGGTGAGCTGCAGGAGCCAGCAGCCAAAGGGCTTGCCTTGCACGGAAAGATTAGGGCAAGTCAGTAAGTCTGGGTTTGCTGAGCAACAGTTAATTAGGGAGGGCGGGCAGGGACGCAGCAACCCACCTACACCTGAAGGGTTTTGATGCTCAAGAGGAGCACGTAGCTATTTATTTTATGGTTCTAACACTGAGCCCCAGATAAAAATTAGAGCGGCCAAGAGCACTCAGCAAAATCCCGTGAGCTCGAGGAAGTGAAACGAGGATCCAGCCCTCCAGTGTAGCTTGGATGACTGCAGCGAATCAAGCAGGTCCTGGGGGCAGCAGGGCAAAGTTGAGGCTCAGGGACGGGGCTGCCATGTCCCTACAGGACTCCGTCCCCATCACCACAAGCCTGGTACCTACCCGTGGCAGCCGGCATCTTGGGAGTCTCTCCAGCCAGGAGAGCCAGTACATGAAGTACACAATGATGTGGTGGATGGAAATCTGAAGACAACCTCTCCCTCTGGCCCCAGGGGAGCTGCTGAGTGCCCGGAGCAGGCACTCCTGGGGCAAACGGAGCGGCTGTCTCCACCCTGGATGCTCTAATCTAGGCAAGGCACACACAGGATGGGAGGGGAGGCACCGGGAGGTGAAGCTGTTCGCTGGAGGTCACCCAGAAGGTTGAGGGTTCAAGTGCCGTCACTCCTTCCTGAGGCCTCAGTGATCACCAGCCACGTTTTCCCCAAAGCTCCTCCCGCCAGCCTGTGGGCAATCAACCGTCGGCAGCCGGGGACTAACCTCAGACCACTGCTGGCAGCTGCACAGCTGGGATTTGGAGTCATACGCGGTTAAAAATACCTTGCGGATGCCTTTCCTCAACTCTGACCCCGCGAGCCAGTGCTACCACCAGCCCCACTCAGGGACTTGCCGGCCAGGTCCCTCGGGACACACGCAGCCTGGTCTGTGCAGGGATGGGGCAGACGCTGCCCAGAGACCGAGTTTTTCCTCCCTATGAGCCAAGAACTTCCATTCCTGGGGGGCTTCTGCCTCTACCCTCTACTGACAAACCAAAACGAGGTGCTCTCTGCTTCCTACAGCCGCCTTCCAGCAGAGGAGGTGTGGGCTATCTGGCTCCATCTGAACTGCAGTCCAGATCTGAGCAGCTTGATCAAAACATTTCCTTCCCTCCTGGACGGAGTCAAAATGTGGCCTCCAGCTCCTACTGGTTCCAAGGGATGCTGGATGAGCAACTGCTCCCGCAGATGTCGTGGCACCGCAGCCTTTCATGGTGTCTGCATTGCAAAAGGACAAGAGAATCTCACCCAGCAGTGGCTGCTCCGCACTCTCAACCCATGAGGGATCCCTCTTCAAATCCTCTCACTGGCAATGGCCAGGGCGCAGAGAGCACACATCTCTCCTTGATGCTCCCATCCTCTGAGCAAGGTCACCTGCCACAGCAAGCAGGAACTACCTGGCTGCTCCACGCTGCCAGCAGCAGGAATGGGAAACAGACGGTCCATCCCCTGTGGGCACAAGCCAAGCTCCCTTCAGCCTGGGACAAGCAGTCCTAGAGAGGTGAACCCACCACTGCTCTCTCCTTTCCCTGCCAAGGCCAGAGAGGGCAGCGTGGCTTTGCCTGTGCCCAGGGTGAGGGCTCTTTGCCAACCAGGTCAGACCCTCCGGCTGCCCGCCTGAGTTTCCGGCTTGCTAGGCCATGCCGCGAAGTGGGAGAAGCCGTTGCCAAAATCCAGCAGAGCATCTGGCCAGTGGCGCTTTTCTCATGCCTTGGCTGGAGCGGGATGTTTCCACCCAGCTGCAGCAGTGAAGGATTCCCTGGGACCTTGGTCTGCAGTGGGACCCTGTCTGCAGGGGACAGGAGAAGGACACAACAGCTGTATAGCCACGATGCCCTGTGCCACCCTGCGTGTCCTCACGTGGAAGCTGATAAACACATTTAGCAGCCAGTGACACTGTGTCCTGGGAGAGGCATCTCCCCATTCCAATGGTGGAAGCAGGAATCCGTACCAGGACCCCACACTCGTCTCGCCATCGCCGTGGTGGCCTTGGCGGCTGCCGAGTTATTCTGGGCGCCACGTTCCTGCACCCCTCCCCTCGTCTCAGCTGCTATGGGGCCAGCAGGGAGGGCAACAGGTTCCTCCCATCGCCCAGCCCAGGCGCCGGTGCCGGCCAGCAGCTGCTTGGAGACCAGCTGGGGACAAGGGTGATGTGGAGCAGTCCTGTCCCCCATGTTCTGCAGAAGGAACAAGGGCTGATTTAGAGCAAGGTCAAAAGCATCAGAATACAGCTGCAATGGGTGAGAGGGGAGTTGGATCTGAGGACCCAAGTCCACAAGCTGAGTCCTGGTTGGCAGCTTCCCACGCAGGCACAGGGATGGGGGTTGAGGGGGGCACATCAACAGCTCTGAACCCCTAAAGAGCAGATCCACCTTAGCACTAGAGGTAAACCAAGGCAGAGGCAGCATTCCCAGCCTCTTATCAAACCAAGGTTGTGCCCGGCTTCCCACAGGAATCCTGTCACCTGCGGGGTCCCCACCGCCAGGTCAGCACCCTCCATCCCATCCCCCTGCTTCGGCGCTCCCCACACCGCGGCCCGACCGAGCAGTGGTGGGACACAAGCCAAGGCCTGCCCGCTCCCTGGACCCCTGCCGGCAACCCGATCTGTTTACGCCTTTCCAGCACGGCGGGTGCGTGTCGGGAACGGCCCCGGCAAGCCCGACTTGGCGGCAGAGGCAAGATGTGGGAGCTGAGCGCAGAAACCCCCGCCTATATCCTAGGGAGGGGGTGGCGGAGAGAAAGAGGAGGGTGCACAGGCAGAAAAAGAGTCCTCCCACCTCCCTTGGCTCCCTTTTGTAGGAAAAAGCACCCCTTCTTGTACTGTGCCACCCCTCCTGCGGCACCCCGTGCCCCGCAGCCCAGCCAGGGAACGACAGCAGGTTGCCTCATCCCCCGGCCCCGCCGGGAAAGTGCTTTCTGAGCTGTGCCAAGCCTGCTGGGAAAGCACCGGGAGAGAAAACCAGCCCTGGGAGCCGCATGTCCCTTCCTGGCTGACAAGGCGCCGGCTTTGCAAACACATGGGCAGCCACAGGTTGGGGCTCAGGAGGCTGATGGTCCTGTCCCAGTGCCTGGGCTGTCCCCAGCTAGGACTGAGCAGAGGCACCCACCTGTACTGCTCCTGGAAGAGGTTTATCCAGAACAACCCTCACAGGTGACACCAACACCTGCTATGAATTCAGCCCCATAAAGCAGCAGGGTGCAGCGGGACACAGCACAGCCACGGCTTATGGGGGCTCAGAGCCAGAACCTCCATGTTCACACTAACTTCAAGGTGGAGGGAATGGAAAAGCAGTTCCAGGATGTCCGTGTGCAGCCCAACACATGCTGCTAAATATAACCACTGGGACAGAGGCTCTGAGACAGGGAGCTGCCTGTGCCCCAGAACCACCAAGGAGGAAACTGAGAGTTCCCCCAAGGCGTAAGAAGCGCTTGGGGTTTGGAGACACAGCACAGCGTCAAAGGCAGTTCCTCTGTGCAGGAACCTCCTCCCCCAGCAAGAAGGAGAATTTCCCTTCTTTTTAACCCAGCAGGATTAACAGGTGCTCATTCAGGGAAGCCAGGAGGGCTCATGGAGCCCTCCCCACCTGCATCAGCCCAACAAAACCAAGCCCGAGGTGCTTCAAGCTGATCAGAGCAGCCCAGGCCGCATCCCCACTGCTGTGGCTGTGCCAGTCCCCACGCTGCTGGCTGGGCTTGCCGTGCACCCGCGTCCCCCACGTAGGCAACGATTGGCTAGGGGGGAGGACTCTGGTCCTTCTCAGAGGCCGATGAGGCAAGCGGTGCTCACGTGGCCTTGTTGTCGCAGGGATGCATCTGATGAGGTCCCTGAGGGGTGCACAGACTGTGAGTTGGGTGTTCTGCCCAGGAGAGAGATCACCCACAGGAGGGGAAGGTCCATGAAGCTCCCAATCCACATTCTCCCTATTGCTGTTTGCACCCAGTTCGGCTCCAGCTGGAAAACTCCCTTCAGGCTTAGCCATGACTGTCCTGGCAAAGAAATAAAACGATGCCCCATGATGGGTTCCTCGAGGTGGGGAGTGAGGGCTGAGAGCCAGCTGGATCCTGGCACCAACACTCCGAGGAGACAAGAGGCACCTGCAAAGCAGGTAGGAGAGCCCCAGCCAGCCCCGCTGCCAGGGACACCTCCGTGCCAGGCACCCGACGCCTGCGCCGTGCTCATCGACTCCCTTCGCAAGCAGACAGGGCACCTTACACAACCGGCCGTGGGCACAGCCGGTGTTACGAAACGCTGGGAGTTTTCACCCCTCACGGCACAACCGCCCACTGGGGTCGGCTGATACAGGCTCCAGCTCCCAGAATGGCATTCGGGGGAGGTCGGGGCAGAGGTCTGGGCACAGCAGCAGCACCAGGGGCCAAGTGCTCTCTGCACAGCTTTGGCTGGGGCCCGGAGAGGGAGTGGTGCCGGCACTGGCAGGGCTTGGCGGAAGCACAGCCGGACGTGTTGCACCAGGCCTGGGATGCTGCGGGAGCCACATACCTGCCGCGCGCACAGGTTTTCCCTGCTCCCTTATCTCACCATCGAGGCCGTGCTCGCTTGCAGCTCCAGTCTTTCTCTCAGGCATTGCAAACGGCTCAGGGTGCCTGCGCACCTACCCCAGGCAGAGGCTGAGGCAGCCCCGGGCATCCTGCAGAAGCGAGGGATGGGCAAAAGTGTCCAGACCTTCCCTGGGAGGGTAAAGATCACCCCGGCAGAGCCATTTCCAAGCAGTTTGGGCATCTCCAGACAGGTTCATGACTCACCAGGACACCTCAGCAAGGCTCAGATGATGTTGCAGCACCACGGCTCACGCACATCCCTCCCTCTCCGTCCCAGGCACGATTTTTTGGGGAAGCCAGGATGGGATTTGGGAAAACCGGAGCGCTTGCATCTCTTCCCTACACGCTTGCTTGCTAGAGCAGGTCGAAAAAGGTGGTTTATTGTTATTTAGTTTCTGCCCCTTTCATACTCCTTTGCCGGAGTTTTTGCCAGCGGCGGGCCCCGGGTCTGGCGGGGGGCCAGGCCAGCCGAGGCGCTTTTAAAAACAAAGCAGGGCGCGTGCATGCACACACACACGCACGGCATCCAGCCCCTCTTTTAACTCTTACTGGAGNCTGGAAACCATCTTCCATGGGGGATGCTGTTGATTGCCGCTGGGATTCAATAATTCACTTCTCCCCTTCCCCTGGAAACCTTCTTGCAGCACCGAGATCCTGATGGAGAGGTGGTAGGACTGATGCTGGTGATGCTGTCGCAGTCTGTGGGGACCTGCTTGTCCTAAACAGGGACGATGCTGCAACCCCTTTCTAGGTCACGGCTGAGATCTTCGAACTCAGCAGCCCCACAGGGGAATGAGGAGGAAGAAGAGCACGAGGATGTTTTCACCTCCTCTCCCGCATGGTAAAACGCTGGGGAGTGCCGGCAGCGCACACACGGCATCCATCCTCAAATCCACAGGGCCAACCGCCTTTTTGCACAGGTTGCTGCCACCCAGAAGGTCTTTATCCACCAGCTCGCTCCTGCCTGCAACCAGCCCTGTGTCGCCAGCATGTCCCTGGAGAAAGGGATGCCGGTGCTGGCAGTGTCCTTGCCTTGTTCCCTCCTCCCCTGCCTGGGTGCAGCCCTGGGGAGCACCGTCCCCATTACGGCAGCCAAGCACACACCATCCCATGGCTTGGGGCCGGCCTCCCTGTCTGCCTTTGAGCTGTCGTCATCCAAATTGTCCCATGTTTCTGGGTCAGACAGCCAAAACGGCCTCCGCAGCCCTTGGGAAGGGAGAGCTGAGTCCACTGGTTTGGACTGAGTCACCAGGAAGTGCCCAAAGGATGGAAATCCCCCTCCTGCCCCAAATCTCAGCCTTCGACCCTCGAGATAGCCACCAGTCCAGCTCCATCCACAGCCTTGAGGGACTTCTGCATCCCCCTGAGTGACTGGAGAGTTCCTGGGATACCCCACTGCTGCCTGGCTGACCTCAAGGGAAGGCAGCATGGCCTGGAACAGCTGCAACAGACCCCACACTCATCCCCTTCCCCAGAATTAGCCTTTTTTCACCCCTACTCTTTTACCCACACAGGAAAAAGGCAGCTGCAGGTGATCCAGGCTGACAGCAAGGAGCCACAGGCTGCTCTGCCAAGGAGCTTTCAAAGGCAGGGGACAGGGACACAGACCGTGGGACAGGGGTAGGTGTGGGCCTGTGAACATAGAGAGATGGGGTGCAGAGGGGCACAAGTCTGGGTACCCCAAAGAGACCATGTCTGATGGGCCAGGCAATGCCAGGCACTGCCTCCTCCATCTCCCTGCATGATGTTGTTTGCTCGTGTCTTATCTCCCGCGCTCGGCGCGGTGACGCTTTCCCCAGCACCGGTGGCAGCCAGGCCCCTTTCCAAACAACACCCGTTAGAGGCCAGCTTTAAAAAAAAGCAACCGCTTGCTCACTCCTTTTGCACTTACTGCCCACATGGAGCTTTTCCTTCCCAAGGAGAGAGGTGGAAAAAATGGAGCTAACCTCCCCCAGGAGTTGGGGCAATCAGAATGCAAATAGGAAAACCCATCAAGTAAAGACCAGGCTACTAGAGGAGACCTCCAGCCCGGGGAGGCTGGAAGCCTCAGGAGGAGGGAGGGAGGATGGATGGATCCTCCCATGTCATGCAGCTGCAACCCCCCCTGTCACCCATCTCTGCAGCAGCCGTGCTCACCTGAACTTTCGAAGCCAATTTACTTCCTCACCCACCCACCGGGGGCTGGTTCAAGAGCAGGTTGCGGCAGGGTGCAGGGCGGCGGGGTCCCCAGCACAGGGCTGCCGCCAGCCAGGCTCCCCTGGGCACGGTGCCTCGCCCCACTCCTGGCTCAATCTCCGCGGAAGAGGGAGTTTTGCCCGTTTCGGCAGAGTTTCTCGGCGTCTCTCCGCAGGCGTGCCCACGGCCATTCCAAGCTGGTGTGCGGCTGCGGAGCCGGTCCAGCCCGTCAGACGTACAGCACGCGTGGAGAGGAGGGAAGGACATGGCCGAGGACGCTTGGGAACTCATCCTCTAAACCTGGGCTTCAAGGGATGTGGCCAGGGTCACACTTGGGCTTGGTGGCAGAGCTGGGTCCAGCCACCTGCACTGCCTGGGGCAGAACTGGAGCGGGCAGGGTGCCCAGATATCCCTGCGCCACTGCCTGCAGGGAAAGCCATTGGGTGCAACAGAGCCTGAAACAATAAGGATCCTGCCTGAGGCTGGTGCTGGCTCTTACCCGCAGCCAGACCGCAAAGAGCAGCTGGAACATGCAGGGCTTGGGACAAACTTTCCTTCAGAGAAGTAGCAAAGAAGAAGATGGTCCTCCTCATGATGTGGAATGGCATGCTGGGCTTGCTGGTGAGCACAAAGACGCATCCAACATCATTGCAAAATAAGCCCCAACTGCAAAAAAGAGCAACTTTTTCCCCCAAACAACTACGGATCCACTGCCACTGAGAAGGAAAAAGCCCATCAGGATGTGGAGGGAGGGTCGGTGTTTCTGCTGAGGACAGGGACACAGAGGGCAGGTGGCAAAGGCTAACAAATCACAGGAGAGATATTAAACCTCACGCTTTGGGGCTTAAGCTGATATAGCTACTAGGGATTAGGAGGAAAATTAAGGGGGAGGAAGGGAGAGAGTTATCCCACATCTGCCTGCTGCAGTTTTGCAGCACGTGGAGCAGCATCATCCCTCTCTTGCCCAGCCAGAGAAGTGACAGCAGAATCCAAGGGCCAGCACCGCTCTTGGGAAAACCTCTCTGTGCATTGTGCTGCAGGGATGCAGCAAGGAGAGGCATCAACTCAGGCACAGGGATAAAGCCAAGACGCCTTGCAAGGTTTGCTGGTGGTTAACAGCTTACTAGGTCACAACCCAGACACAGCAGAGTCCCAGGCACCCTACTCTTGCTATTGCTATGGTCTGGAAAGCCCCGACATGGCTGGTGAAACAGGGCAAATCACTGGTGAAATGGGGCAAGTAGCTAATGAAATAGGGTAAGTCATTGGCCAAAGACAGCTGAACGTCTTTGAGGCAGTGGCTGAACCCCAGCAGAGCTTTGCTCCCTGCCCTTGAGAGTTTAACGCCAGTTTGCTCAGCTGCCACCCTTTCTTTGCACTTCGCACACATTTAAACAAAAACCTTCACCACTCCCACCAGGAAGGCAAACAGTCCATCCAGCTTCTGTCATCTTCCACAGCTTGTCCAGCTCCTGGCTATTGTGGGAGCATCATATCCCTCCCCAGCATCCCCTTAGCCCTGCACATCACCCATGGGAACACCACCTTGCTGGGCACTGTCCGGCTCCAGAAGCCATAGTCACTTCCCAGGGATGAGAGCCCCGGCTGGGGGGGCTCTGCCTCTCGCCGCCTCCCCTGAGAGCCCCAGCCCCTCGGTGCCACAGAAGCCACCCTGGCCCAGCCAAGTGGTGCATTGTTGGCGAGCGCGGCCAGCGCGGGGACGTGATTGATCACCAGGGAGAAAGGCCAAAGCCGTGACGGGTCGTTTAACAATTTCAATTAAACTCTACAGCGCTCCGACGCAGAGGGGAGGGGAGAGGAGAGGGAGAAAGAGAAGGAAATTAAAAAGCGGGACATTTCTATTGCTGCACCGGGGAACCTCAGCAAAGTGTGGTCGGCTTGGTGGGAGCAGCCCAGCTGTCCAGGAGGAGATCCCCTCCCTGCCTGCAGAAGTGACCGCAGCATCGTCCCGACATCCCCTTCCCACAGGCAGGACACTTGCCCTCACCTACCCTTCCTCTCCTGTTTCTGCCCCCAAAACTTTCTCTCTGCGCACCCCACCGCCTTATAATAATAGGTGCCGTGACCCACTTGTACGGCAGCGCTTGCGCGGGGAGGAGGGCTGCGCACGGTGAATATTAAACAACGTGTCCCTGAAGTTCCCGCTGCCAGGACCGGCGCTTGATTTTTGCTTACGTGCGGTGACTTTTTTAGGCACACGAAGCCCCAGAGGGCTGATCACAGGAACCGAGCTCCCAATCCACTGAGACAGCAGAAGGACTCTTAGAGGGATTTGAAAAAAAAAATATAAAAAATAAGCAGCATCTCAGCCTGTCATATGGAAGAGGCGCTTTAATGAGCGGCAAACGCAGCAAATGCTCAGCTCACATGGCATCAGCAAGAGGAGGGAGAGGGAACTGTAAGGGATGGGGAGCAGTGATGCCCTCTATGCCAGGGACAATCTCCTGGGATCAGGCAAGTCCTGACAGCAGGTCCAGTACAGGAGTCCCACTGAGGGCTTGCAACAGTGGCCTTGGAGGAGCGTGGGTTTTTTGCCTCCCCTCCTCGTAAAGGAGGAAAGTGAAAATAAGCAGAGGGAGCTGCTGATGCCGCTGCAGTGGGGGAGTTAAACACATACTCTCACATGGGTGCCCCACGGCTGGAGAAACGAGACGCCAGAGAGAACACAGATGGGATTTAACCAAGAGAGAGTTACTGCAGGGGAAAGGGGGAAACAAGTGTAACTTCACCCCTCTGGGTGCACAGGAAATGGAGAGCCACAGGCACCCCGGCCTGCCCACACCGCCCAGACATGGGACACCAGCTTGGGGGAACAGGGCTGCGTCAGCCGCCGGGACACTCCCATCCTGATGTTATTTATTGCCTTGGGGGCGTCCTTCAACTCATCTGTGCAGGCAAATTTCTCTCAGGGACCCCAGACGGGCACAATCCCTGAGCTACAAGTGGAGGCGATGGCATCCAGACCCTTCACCCAACAAGGGGGCACCAGGCACCCCCTCTTCTGGGGAGGAGGAGGTCCCCAGCCCTCCTGCAGGCCCAGCAGTAGGGATTTGCAAAATTTTGGCCCTAATCAAAGCTTTCCAGTAGCTGACCCATGGGAATTGACCCCCTTCTCATGTTTATAACTCTCAGCCTAACTCATGT
Source organism: Baryphthengus martii (assembly GCA_013396935.1). Taxonomy (NCBI): domain Eukaryota; kingdom Metazoa; phylum Chordata; class Aves; order Coraciiformes; family Momotidae; genus Baryphthengus; species Baryphthengus martii. The sequence continues at coordinate 432,101 of VWZK01016481.1, read as the reverse complement.
TTCCGAGCACCAGCCTCTGCATCCTGAGCACCTCCCAAGTATTAAAGGTTCTTCTCCTGCCTGGGTTTTCCCTCTCCCTCTCCAGAAGCCTTTTTCCCCTCCAGCTCTCCCACACACACCCACAAGACCCCCCACAATGAGCAGTCCTGGCAGGGAATTCCGCACCCCCAGCCCAGAGCAGCTCCCGCAGCCTGGGCAAGCACCATGCACCTTCCCCCAGCCACGCACCGCACTGAGAGCCCTTTTATTTACTTTTCCCAGTTTCCTTCTCTAGGTGGGTCACAAGAAGTGACCAGGAGTTCAGCTCTCTATAGGAGCACAGCGGCACCGCCTTTCCATCCTCTTTACCTCCTCCAGACATCACTCAGTGTCTGCAGGACCCCACTGCCCTTGGGGGACCCCCTTGAGCCTGACGCTCGCTCTGAGCTGTGCTCGCCGCTCACCTTTCCAAGAGCATGTGCAACAAAAGAGCCCTGCGGAAGGGTTAAACATTACCAGACTGAAATTCAAGGCTTGACGATTGGTTCCAGTCGACTGGCTGGGATGATAATTTTTCACAAGATAAATACGGCAGGGGAATGAGCAGCAATCGCTAAAGTCCCTTTGTAGCAGCGTCCCCCCCGAGCGGCTCTGTTTCCCTCTGCTGCTGTCGCTTCCCTTTGCCTGTCCCCACTCAGTGGCCCACACTTCAGGGCCCCTGGCCCTGAGCCCGAGGGGAACCCCAGCCCTGCCGGGAGGATCGCTTACAGCCCGGTCATTCATCCGCACGGGCTGCGCTTGCGCTCCTGCCTCTGGCTGTGGTGTAACTCCTGTGCCAGGGTTTGGAGCCAGCGCTTGCACCCCAGCTTGAACAGCACCAAGCCCGTTGCCGCGACTCGTGCCCTGGGACTGATGCCCCGCCGGGGAGAGGAAGCCCGCAGCTCTGCACTCAGGTACTCACTGCTCTTGGATGCCTTGATCTTGGCCACCAATTTCTGCACACTGGGTACGTCCCCGTTCTTGACGGCCTGGATCAGCTCTTGCTCTCGCCCCATCGCAGACAGGTGGGAGCAGCAGTGGCGTGGAAGGCAGACACCCTCGGATCCCAACGATTTATAAAGCCATGGGAATAAACTCGTAATTCCTCAAAACACACTTTGATGTGAGATGAAATCCAGCAAGAAAGGTGCTTTACAATCCCACGGGACATAAAAACCAGAAGGAAGAAGTCTTTCTGTTAAGGGCAGAAGCCCCTTTCCACGTTGGGAGAAGCAGGACTCGGGCAGAACTTGGTTGGAGAACATGCGATCAATTAAAATGAGAAATAGTTCAGTGCTCGGGGACAGGCTCCCGGCAGCACCAGGGCTCCACAAGACAAAGCCAGGAGGCTTGGGGCAGGGTGACAGGCACAGTCGGCATGGGGATGCCCTCCGCCTCTTGCAGCACTCCCAGAGCCAGTGTCGTGTTTTGCTCCCCTTGCCAGTCTCTGCTGTGCTGATGAGTCTCTAATTCTTCCCAAAGGGATTACCGGGTCGTAGCCACCTGGAAGTTATAGATCCTCCCTCTCTGATGTTCGTTAGCCCCTTCGTTTCGACATTGCTCTTGGTGACGGTGCTGCAGCCACGCCGGGGAGCCCCATGCACGGTCAAGCCCCAGCACGGCAGCCTGGGATCTGTAGAGGTAAAGAGCAGAGTCAGCCCTCAAAAGTCATTTACCTCTCGGCTCTGTCACGACAGCTTTTGTATCCGCAACGAAGAACAAATACTTTGACTATATTTAGACTATATTTAGTTCTGGCAGGACTTGGCTCATCCTCATCTTAGACGGGGAGGGAAGAACCTGCAGAGGAAACCTCCCGAGGGTGGTGTTGGGGGCTGCGAGAGTGGCACAGTTCCTTCCATGCCCCTCCCGGGGCTGCACATGCTGTCCCCTCTCTAAAGGCAGCACACAGGACTCAGGGCACCAGAGTCTCCTCCCTCTCCTTTCCCGGTAGCAGCACCCAAGGGATGGAGCTGGGGAGGTTTAGCCAAAGTCCTCTGCAGCCCATGGGAGTGTGTCAGCCTGCCCAGAATCCTTCTCCTCTTGTGCAGGGGTAAACCTTCACTCTCCGAATTACTCATGAAATTCAGTGCCCTGGACTCAAGACACTCTTTAACCAGTACATGAGCTCTGTCTGGCCCAAGCGAAGAGCTGGGTGTAATTCAGCAGCACAACTGTGCTCAGGAGAACAAGATCAAGTCCATGTCCTGGCCAGTTGGGGTACCTCAAAGAGAGTACGGGGTCCTATGGCAGCAGCCCAGTCCAACTTCTCTGCTGTGCCAGGGCTGCCCAAACTGGGTGGTGAGAAAATCCCTCCTGGTTCAGGGCCATGCATTTGGCAGGCTGCTTCAATGCTTGGGGAGGAGCGTTCGTGCAGGAGGGCAGGGAGCACACACCGTGCCAGCTGCAAGGCCATTGCCAGATGACCCGGCAATTCCCCCTGTGCCAGTCCAGGTCAGACTGGAACCAGTTCCAGTTCCCCCAGCCGTGGCTCAAGGGTGCTGTCACCGTTGCCCTTCCCAGAGCGCTCACCCTCAACCATTTATATAATAGCGGGTGTCACTTCCTCTAAGCAATCGAGGTCGCAGTTTTGAGGATGAAAACCACAGGAGAGAGAATAGACAGCAAAGAAAAAGGTCCTGCCTGAGTTGAGGGGGGAAGCAGAAGGGAGGGTCCCACGGCGCAGCACTACGCAGCCCACCCATGGTAAAGCTGGAAGCTGCATCTGCTCAAGAGCATAGACACCCCATGGGCTCCCCGTGCTCCAGCCCTCCTCAGGGTACAGCTGTACTCAGGGCAGCCAGAGAGGTGATGCTCTGGTGCCGCCTTAGCTTCTGGGACAAGGGGATGCTGAGAGTCCCCCAGCAGACTGGGGGGCTCTCCACATACTATTGCTCCCCTGAGGCCCGCAGATCAATCGGCTGACGAGCCCCTCGGCACTGGGGCTGCTTGGGGGGCTTGGTGCCAGACACTGCTTGCAGAGCTCGGCAGTCACCTCCCACCCACACCAGCTTATCTACCTTACAACAAAGTTTCAGCCACTTGACTCAGGCTAACCTCCTGCCGCAAACAAATCCCCTCCCGAAACCTCCTGCGTTGCAGTGTCTTCAAAACTATTTCATTTAACCCTGTGCGCTACGTTCAACTTTGTGCTGCTCTTCAAAAGCGCTCACAAAAAGCAAGTGCGAGGGCACTGAGACTATTTACTCATTTATTTTAAAAGTCTGGGTGGTTTCACTCAGAAAACAGCCCCGCACTGCTGCCTACCTCTCCAGGAGCACACGGGGCTCAGCGAGTACCTCGGAGGTACCGAGCTCTGAATTCCGATCTCCAGCAGCCTCCCGAGAGAGTAGCAGCAGTGAAAGTAAAAATCGAGAAACGCACAAAGCTGGAAAAGCAACTGCAAACAACCCTCCCACTCGAGCAGAGTTGAGTCTCCAGCCCAGGAATCCACCTGGAGAACTAAAGTATCCCAAAACACTCCCGCAGCCAACAGCAGCGCTGGTAAAAAGGGAGGGAAAGGAGAGGAAAAAAAGAAAACCCAAAACAAACCAATTACGTAAGTGGAGAAGGAAAGATGCGAAAGAGCAGTAAAGGCACCAAGGCTGGGTCCCGAGGGGGCGGGGTGGGGGGAGCTCTCCTCCCTCGGGAGGCCCCCGGGAAGCCCCGAGCTGCCCGTCACCGCGGCAAGGCCGGCCGTGCAGGCAGCGACAGGGGCATCGGTCGTGTTCCCGAAACCCTCTTCCTTCGGAGAGGGTTCGGGGGAATTTTTACACCTCCACCCCCCAACTCAGAGACGAGTCGCACCGCTGCTCCTGTGAGCGGACCGAGCCGGGCGGCTCCGCAGCCGGCGGCCGCACTCACCTGGCCCCGCGCCGCACCGG
>VWZK01016481.1:396391-428089 GCA_013396935.1 Baryphthengus martii | reverse complement strand
AGCCTGATTGGAAAAGCCCGGCGGGTTGTGCGGGCTGGGCAGGGCCGGGGCTGCTGTCACTCACCGTGATGCGCCGGCAGATTTGGGCAGGGGCAGGGCCGCGGCAGCCCGCCGCACCGGCACCGCTCCCGCCACGGGCCATACGCGTGGGGCTCCCGGACGAAAGGCTCGNGCCGTCCTCTACCCAGGATCGACACGATGGTCCAGGACCGGCCCTGATGGGAGGTCCCCCTTCCTCGACCCGGGACCGACCCGGCAATCCCTCACCTTCAGCCCCAGTCCGACCCCATCAGCCCTTTGCCCCCTCCGCCCCCAACCACCCTTGCAGAGGGGCGGCACAAAAGTGCTGATGGCACCCACGGGACCAAAATCCCGCAATCCCCAGCTGTCCAAGACTCACATTAATCTTACTCTCACAAAGCACTAAAATCACAAAAAAGCCCAAACAAATAAATCACTCATTTCTACCAGTCCTCAACAGAAACACCAGAGCCACATACTCCCCCAAGCACAATTCTCTTAAAATAAGAGACTGCCTAAAAAAGCTGGACAGCTTCTGCTGCACGATACCACTGGATTATCATCAACTAATCAGATTAAAAACACGGGGAGGCTTTGATTTTATTCACTACGTGCTCAGCCCACAGCTCCCTAGGAAAGCTGCAAAGATCCAGTACCTCTTCGAAGCAGGCCCCATGACATTTTGCCAAATGATGGTTTCATGAGCAATCCCAATGAGGGGGATCCTTGGCGAGGAGGAGGAACTGACGTTTCAAGACACACCCTGCATTTTCAGATCAAGAATAAAGAGATTATTATGCACATCTAATTATAAATGTCAACATTTTACAGCTGCTATGTTGAAGCATGAAGCTGTAAGTAGCCCTGCTAGGAAGGGCTGTGAACTGAAAGGTCTTGTTATTCCTCCTGTGAGTTTTGCCAGAGCTCATAAAGCTCAGTGACATTTATAATAATCCCCTGAATTTATGTGGCACCTTTTGTCCTTTTAAAGATGATAATTAAGCTTTGTAGCACTCTCCAAGCACAGACTAAATCCACGTTGCAAAAGTGGAGCCCAGGCCCTGCTTTGTACAAAATATGTGTCCTGTTCCAGGAGGAGTGTAGAACTTTTCCACCGCAACTATGTCCAGCAGCAGCCTGTTACACCACAGCAAAGGCAGGCTGAACTGATAGTCCCACTCAAAGGTTATGCTGCTTCTGTTACACTTATGTGGTTAAAAATGGGCAATTTAAGCATTAATCTCTAGCGTCACAGAAGCCCTTTGAATGGAGGGTGTCACTGGAGGCTTTACTAGAAATCTACTATTTCTAGTACAGCCTTTGAACATTAAATCACATATTAATGCTCCCAGCTTTGCACTGAAGCCCAGTACCGGCAAGCAGCAGAGGAGCAGTGAGCAGCCAGTAGCCCCCCATTTCCTAGTGCCCATCTCACAGCTTTCCATTGACTCTTGGAGGTAGAACAGCTGGTGGGTGGTCCCAGCACAAAGACCTCTAGCCATGTCGACCTTGCAGAGCTGACAGACCCACTATGACATTTGTTCCCCTGTGTCCAGAGAGCAGGTGATAAGAGCATTGACGGAGTTTCACTGCAGAGAAACCCCTTTAATATTTCGCAGCTGCAAGATTTTTGTAATCTGGGTGGTTTTGGGGTGCAGACACCCTTGGGTGGCTGGGCCTTGTCCTCAGCCCCTGCAGAAGGGTACTCAAGGCAGCACCGATTCGTGCTGCCCACTTTGGATGTAGGTCCTGGGGGCTCCTACCCGGGTCCCCTCTCCTGCTTGCAGCTCTTCAGGTCGATGTTGCCATCTAGAGGCTCCCGCTACAACGATCGTCTCCTTGCAAAGTATCGGGAAGGAGGGTGCTGCTTGTTTTTAGTTCGGAGTGGGTGGGGTGTTTGTTTTTTATTTCAGTGTAACACTGAAAGCAGCTTTTTCGGGTTAGGGGCTGTCGGGAAGGAGCAGATTAATTGCTCCTACAGGTGAGTAGTTTTAACTCAACATAATCACTGCACAAGGCTTTGCCTTGTTCTTCCAGCCCACGTCTGGGATGGCTGATTGATACCTGCAGCTCATCCCTGCTCCTCTCTCAGCCCCAGCAGCTGTACAAACTTCTGTCGACCCTGAGATTGTTTTGAGAATGCAGCTTCTGACATTCATTCCCACAGTGCCTGGCCTGCTGAGCACTGAAAGACAGGTGCCCCGCTGCTGGGCTTTGGTCCTGTCCCTAAGCAGCCCAGCAAGTCTTAGCCTCATTCCTGCTGCTCAGTAGTCATGTCCCATTCCTGGGGACCCTCTCTTGCACAGGCCTCTGTCCCCTACCACATTACATCCAGGACAGGAATTTCCCACCTGGCTCAGCACTCCACATCACTGGCCACAACGTCAAGGTCAAAGCTAGAGAAGGATGAAGGATCCAGGAACAGAAGGTGCTTATGCATGCATTTAGTCCACCAGCTTTTATAAGCTCTTCTGGCAATAGCTGCTACGAAGAAGTCCAAGGAGAAAACTTTGGGGGGTTGATCAAGAGGGAGGTGCACCTCTCACATGGAGGATGATGCTGGGATCCCAAGGACCAGGCTCAGCCAGAGGGGCATTTGAACTCATTTGGCCTCAGATACCTCCAGCTGCCACACCACATGCAGCACAGCCACTGCCTACAGACTCTGCCACCAAGCAGGCTTCAACACCAGGACACATCTCAGCTCGAGCCCAGAACCCGGACACAGCTTCATGTGCATGTGCCTTGCAAAGCTGAATATCAACTGTAGTATGAAAAGCGGCAGTGACTGCCCTTGGTAGAGCTGGTGCCAGACAGCAACATAAACCACACCTAACGTCAGCTTTCCAGCAAGTAACAGGACTTTGGAGATGATTTAGGAAGCTCTGCTCAGCCACAGTCTTTTACAGAAAAGAAATCCCCCGTGCACACGCGACCTCAGGCAACCAGTCCTCGGGTACATCATTCAGCTGGAGTTCAGCTCCAAGTTCCCTCAAACAGCAGTTCTACCATCTGAGCTTGAACACATGCAAGCTGGGAGTTACATCCTGCACCAGCCTCTGCCCTGGCTCAGCAAACCCTATGCACAATCTCTTCCCTTGCATCCGCCTGGGAAGTCGGGCAGGTGCCGGCACACAGCTCCTGGCAGGAGCAGCCTTCCCCTGTGCCAGTGCTCAGCTCCCACTGGATTCGCCTCTCCAGGCACACGTGTGCTGCCGCTCACACTATCCTCCCTGGCCGTCTGCTTTCCTCCTCCTCCACAAGCCTTCCTGTGCTGACAGTCACTTCTTTCTGGTCCTGTGCCTTTCTTTTCTCTCTGTCTCCCTTGCTCAGTCTCTCACTCAGGAAATTAAAGATAATCCTCCCTTCTTTTGCTGCCGGATCCCCTGTTTAACATTCGCTACGTGTGCTTGCACTGATTCAAAACGGGATTAGACTTTCTGTTGCTTTGATGTCAGTTGGGCTTTGCACTTAAGGCGGGGCGGGGGAGGGAGAAGAAAATATCTATTAACAAACCTCTTGGGTTCTGCCCATACACTTGCACCCATCCAGGAAATGAAGGTCAGGCACATTCAACTGCAGAAGCTGAGCCCCCTTACAGGATCTATCTCAGAGGAATAGGCTGAACTGCAATCCCAGCACCACAGTTTCCGCACTGGGCATTATTCTCTCAAAATGCCCAGTTTTCACCCTGACGGTGTTATTACCGAGCAGCGTGGAGGCTGAATGGTTCCCGTGAGGAGGGAGGTGTCATTAATCATTGGAAAACCACAACTCGTTGGCTGTCAATGAATATTGCAACCTCCAGCTGCCACACAGCAGGGAGCATGTGGGCCACTGGCACCGCTTCAATAGAGATCAGGGCTCAGGGCTCCCCCCTGGGAATACCCCAAGCCGTTCCTTTCTGAGGGAGAAGCAGGTGCTGCAGGATGGCAGAGTTTGAAATCCATACCCTGCTCCCCCTGTGGTGTGACACTTGTGCTACAGCACAGTCGGTGAATTGGGCATTTCCCTCTGCTTTCTCAGGCCTGAGCTTCTCCCTTCGGAGGACATGGGCTTGCGGTTATTTTCACTGATTGGTACCTCCAACACCAGCCTGAAGCAGAGGAAGAGCATTTCCTCATGCTACCTGTGACAGTCTTTCTTCGCCTCTGAGACACCGCTCCTTCAGTTCACGATGTCCAAACTAGCCCACAGCACAGTTCTGAGCTGGGGTATGATCTCCCTCATCTCTGCTCTACACTGATCTCACACCAAAAGAAAACAGCCTTCTACATAGGATTCTGCAGAGCCACGACCAGGGCTGGGATCTGATGGTGGGTCCTATTCCTGCTCATCTAGGACAGCCCTTTTCCAGAGTCTCCTGGGGGTCACAGGTGTTTTCTGCTACCTGATGCTCCATCTCCATTCACATCTGAGCATCCTAGCAGCTCCTGCAAGTTATTTGGAAAAATGACTCCACAGCTGAGCACTGTCCAGCCATGCCAAGAGCCACATCCCAGCCCAGTTCCCAGACAGAGGCACAGCAAGTGCCTGCAGAGCAGAAGCAGGAACACACTTAAGCTCTCTCCGTCACCCCTGCCACACCACTGCACTGCCACCACATCAGGCTTCCTCCAGGATTGCCCAGGGACTGGGGAAGCACCTCTGCCAACAGCATAGCGTCTAATCCATTTTGCCCGGTGTACGCACACAGACTTGATTAATGCTTGCAATGAGCTCCATCCATCATCGGGGAGTAAAGGAGATTAAGTCTGCAGCATGCCTGCCTCGTGTTGATCCCATTCTCCAGGCCTCCTGATTAATGGCGAGCCCACCTTATCTGTCAGGCCAGGAAACACCAATATCTGGGTGACTGGGGATGAAGGGAAGCTGCGGGTGCTCAGGCTGCAGATGGGGTGCTGCGGATCTGGGCACAACATTCTCTGCCACGGCGACGTGCCAATGCACCCCTGCTCCCCATTCCCATGGCTTCCTCCCTCTCTGAACACTCTCCTTCCCAGCTCTTCCCTGCTGTGGTGGGAACAATGGCTGGAGGTAGAGCAGCAATTGGAGCACTGGTGTATCCCTGCAGGAATGCAGTGCCGAAAACCAAAGTCTGGGGCTCCATTTCCTCTCAATGGTCAGGGGGAGGATTTCGTTCACCCTCCACAGAGGAAATTCGGATGAGCCAATTTAGAGGCCTAATCTGGGCAAATCCCCTCCCAGGGCCACAGGCAAGGCTGTGACCGACCAGTACTGCAGAGGGCGGCCACTTGGCCGAGCTCTTCCCAGAGAGGACACGTGTGTAAATTGGATGCAGGGAATTAGCTGTGCCATCTGGACAGGCTCCAGCTCCTGCCCCTGGCTCACTGCTGATGCTTCATTAACAGCTCCCTCCTTTCAGCTCCCATCTCCTTGGCTTCTGTTGCGATCAGCTGGGCTGGAGTTTTGTTGTCTTGGTTTTTTTCCAAGTGGAAATTATTTCTCATTTCTTTTCACAATCAGGACACAGAAAGAGACAGGAGAGGAAAGAATTTCCAAGAGATGAAAGGGCAGGATTAAGGACATGGCTTTTGCTTTGTTATCCCTCTAGTGTGGCTAAGAAATTCCTTTCAGGAGAAGGCTTTAATTAACTATGCCTTTCTGACGAGAAAGAAACCTGGACCTAGAGATAGGTCTGGTTTCTTGAGTCTGATGACAACCCCAGCTGCAATCTCAGTAGCCCAGATTCATACACACGCACACGCTCTTATACAAAATTCAACACGGTATAGTTTAATTTGTTTTATAATAACCCTGTCACCCCAGTCTGGAAAATAAAGCAGAGAATTAAAGAAAACCAAAAACACCAGGCAAAAGCAAGGCTGCTGTGCACAGCCTCGTCGAGAAGAGAATCTGAGTGCACTGAACCACAGGACAACAGCAGGTCAAGATATCAGAAGGGACCTTTGTGTAGTGGAATAACCCAGGGCAAGAAGCAGTAGAAATATCTCTGCTGCCTTCTAGACCAACAGTCCTCCTCACAGAGCAGGAAAAAAAATCAGGAGGAGAGGAAAGAGGCCCAGTGGCAAACTGGGACATTTAGAAACATCGCACTGATGTATCTGCATCCTTTACTGCCGCAAAACCCTCCAGGAACTGAGTCAATCAAAACTAACATTTGGGGCTGATTTTTATCCAGATGAAGTCTCGCCAAATATTTTAAGGCAACCAGCAAAACGGCCAACTTCTGGCTTAACCCTTCTCCTGAAACCTGCATCAAATTTGAAAGAAAGAACCATCTCAGAAAACATCTTGTTCTGTGAGATTGACCTGTGAAACTGGACGTGGTACCATGTTTGCCCACCCCCAGCACCACCCTGCACCCCAACGCTGCCCCAACCCACTCAGCCTTTCTGCAGCTTGAATTTCTACATAGACCTGGACACAAAAGACTGAATAATCCATGCAGGTTTCCAGAGGAAGCCTCACCCCTACCCTACACAAAAGCAATAGCTCCTGACAGAGAAACATCTCACCTGGTCTAAGAATCACATTTGCCTTTTTTTAAGCCATATTAAACCAGGAGCTCATGCTGAACCCATGTCTTGCTCCTCTCCCATCTCTCCAGCTAATGAACTCCCAGCTGATAACAAATGCTGATTGCTGTTCCTGAAACGTCTGTCTCCACTCTCAGTGTTTAACAGCCTAAGGGACTAAGAGGTTTGCCAATTCTTGCTTCCATAAGTGAGCATCATTTCACTTTTTCATTATAATTTTAAATGGTTCCCACCTCTTCCACTGCCCTCAGCCATGGCCTCCAACCCCGGCAGACGTCTCTGTGCCCAGCGGCAGAACAGGACACATATGGCTCATTTGCCAGGGGGGGAAGCAGAGAGGAAAGAAACATCTGGCTGCTCCAGCAACCCAACTGTCAAAGTGAGTAGAGCTTTTCCTGGGGCTTGCAGGTTCACGTCAGCAGGGTTTCCCATCTCGTGCTACCACAGTTAACGGTCCCCCACTCAACGCAAGACTTCAGTCTCACTTGTGATTTAATTCCTTATTCATTTTACAGGTTTTGTGCTTCTCCATGTCTTCTGCAACCTCAGAATTTCCTGGGAGAAGCTGTATCAAATGCTTTACTGGACTTTAGGTAGATTCAATATACTGCAGCTCAAAAATCATCTCTTGCTGCTTTCTTCCCTCCTGCCCCTGCTCAGAGTCAGGCACCAGGATTGCAGTCTGGTTATAAAACACCATCTCTTTTTTCTTTTTATTAGCTCTGTCATAAATCCTTGCGCTTGGATTTGCAATTTCATGTGACAGCTCTTTCCAGGCACTGACTGGAGTTTATCTCGTCTTCCTGACGTGAACCTCCCAGGATTTTTAGTTTTGTTTCATCTCAGATCTGTAATTTCCATTTCCAAGTACAACATCATCATTCCCATTGAAAAAGGTGGCAGAGTGCTCATTTTGGGTTGAACAAATTCTTTGTCATCAACTCCCCTGCATCACTCCTCCTGCTTTGCCTTTTCTTGAGCCCTGTGCACAGTTATCCACGAGCTATAGATCTGAGCCAAAACTTTTTTTCCCCCCCTTCCTCGTACTCCGGAGGAATTCAGGTTACAGCTGCCTCCTCCTTGTGCTAATGTCTGTTCTTGTAAAAGGGAAGCACAGCGACTAACATCATATACTTTGCAACAGAATTTGCCTCCCTGGGGGCTCCTGGCTGTTTCTGTCCAACACCAAGAGCTTCCAGCAGCTTATCTCTGATGATGAGATCTGCCCGTTGCACCGAGCACGCATCCACATCCTTGACCTCAGCACATGGAGCCCGCCAGCCTCCGCAGCTTCCCTGTCATAGAGCAAGCCCTGCTTGGCCCCTTCTTGTTTTTTTTGGCTATGCTTTTTTCTGTAGGATCCTCTAACCTTTAGCAATGAAAACAAAACCACAGAAGGCTGCTTCCCTGGCCTTTGGCTCACTGCGAGCAACCAGGATGGGCAGAAGCTGAAGGCTAAAACCTCAAATAAGCAGCATGGAACTGGAATAGGCCAGGACTGACTAGGCAGCTTGGACTTGTCATTTTGAGGGCAGGAAGCCTGCAAGGAAAGAAGTGGTCATCTAGTTTCAGGTAAATGTCCACTTTGTACTAACTAATTAGAAATCCAGCATGGATAAGAAGATTTAGATGATTGTTTAGCTAAGTACTCCTGTAAAGCCACGTGGGACTATTGAGCAGCTGAAAAAGGGGATTCATCCTGATGCCTTCATTAGACAAACACACACATAAGAGAAAGTGGAGTCTGGGAGTTGGGATATCGGGGGTTTGCTCATGGCTCTATGTTCATTATGACCAGCTCAGGGCAGTACCAGATCACATGATAGCACAGAATCAAATCCGGCATTAAGACACAACAGCAGCTTCTTTCCAATCAGCCACAGCAGGTATGCAGCGCACATCTAGATCGATGGCAGCACTGCCTGAGTCGCCACCAAGTTGCCTTGACAAAGCTACTCCTTTCAAACCTTTGGGTTTTCTGTATTTGGGGTTTTCTTTAATTGAATGATTACATTCAACACACATCCCTCTGTGAGGATACAAACAGTTATGCTGGGATAATCATTGCAGGAAGATGGATAAGATGCTGCCTAAGCCAGCCCTGTTGTAGAGAGAATTACTGTCAATTTTTGACCTCAAGCTCAGCATGCAGCTTTAGGGAAGTTATTTAACTTTGCCACATGACATTTTCCTTTCCTGTAGAGGAGAAGCGATTGCAAAGACTCACTTTCCCAATTCAAGGGAAGCAAAACAGATTAGTAGTTGAAAACTACTTTACCAGCCTTGCCTGAAAAGGGCGAGACTGATGAGCAGCTATCAGACAGAGACAACAGCCAAATACTCAGCCCATATGAAGGGTTGATGTACCATGTCTTACACATCCTGAATGAAATCATCCCGACCCCTAAGGCCACTGCAAGGGTGAAACTTCACCCATTAGGCTATTAGATCAATATAAACAGAGCTAAGCAATAAAAATACAAAGCCCCATTCTGTAAGTCTGGAGTTGTGAATAAGGAGACCAGTGAGTTAGCAGGGAGGATTTGCAGCTTGGTTCTTAGTGAGGGTTCCTCTCTCCAGAGTGCAAATCAGAGCAGTAGCTAGGTGCTAAAGAAATACTTAGCAACTGAGAAAGTCTCCATTTAATGAGAAATTATTTGGTAAAATGAGCTGGTGAAATGATTTCAGTAGCACAGTAACAGAAGCCAGTGCTTCGTCCTGCCTCACGGGATGCTGTGGTTCTACTTGTGTTGCGTAAGTCAGGATCTCCAGCTGGGACAGATGCAGGAAATATAACTCATTACTGAAATGCAAGAGCCTTTCAGGGTTAAACCATTGTTAGACCAGCTAAATTCATTCCCTAGTCATACAACTTGCCTAGCAGCCACTTACGAAGAAAGATAGTAATCTTTCAAACAGCGATTGTTGCAGACAGGATGGGCTAAAGGGTAGTGATGTTGCCAAGTTTGTAGGAAGAAGTAATTTTTTTTTTCTTTTATGTTCAAGAGCTGATCTCCATTTCCATACCTTTATCTACATCATTAGGCTGTCCATAGGGTAGTTTCCTCCTTAAATGTTAATTACTATCTCTCTCAAGATGTGTTTTCAAGCGGTTAGTGCCTCAATCTTCCTTGTAATTACAAGGAGTGGTTCGTACCAAATCCTTGGCTATATCCCAGGGTGCCTTGAGAGCTCATCCCTGCTGCAGCTTCCAGTAGATGAACACTCACAGAACTAGCCTTTCAGAGAGCTTCTGTCTTCAAGTGTTCAGTCAGATAATGAGCCGATTACTGTGCCTGCCGCTTCTGGCGATGGCGAGCTCTATGCACAGACAGGTTGTGCATCACCAGTTGCTGCAGTTAACACTTCTCACCTTCTCTCGATCTCTTCAACTTGGTGGGGCTGGTTTTACAGAGACTAGCCTCTCTCTGAGGTAAGAGCTTCCATAGATTTTTGACATAGCAAAAAGGGAGAACCAAGCTTGTCAAAATCTGAATATAAAAGCCCAATAATAAAACAGTCGCATAGCCGTGCTGGTGAGGTCAATATCAAGAGCTGAGCACGTCTTTGTCATTGCAGGTGTGACGTGCACCAGCGCTGGGGCGACTGTGGTTTATGATGCCCCTACAGCCGAGGAGAAGAAATTACAGCTCTCAAACACAAGGTGGTTTCTAAGTGAACAGCAATAATGGAGATTGTAAATTAAAAATGATGCTGTGCTGTGGAAGTTGCTAAATTTAAATGTCAGGTTCTTTCTTTGAAAGCTATAAGAGAGCTCATTTCTCTCCAGGGAAAGTGAGTAAGAGCTACTCTATGCAGGGAAAATGTTTGGAATAGCAACTGCCCACCGGTTTCCCACTCATACTCTGCACTTCAAGACTGGATTAAGCAAAATTACACGTAGGCACTCACTGCAGAGGACAGCACGCTGTTCACCATAGCTCCCCTGCTTTAGCTCCATCATTGCAGCACAGAAATTGTAGCCTGTTTCACAGTAGTAACCCTATAAAGATGGACACTAACATTTGCCCAAGATACGAGGAAAAATAAAAGTCTTTATAAGAAAATATTAAGTGAGAATTTTTTTTTTTGCAAGCCGTGCAGGTTCAAAACTGTCTTACATATCATGAATAGCTGCCAGGGAAAAAAATCTCTTGAGCAATTCACTGTCTGAGGCAACTCCAGAGACTCAGCATAAACCTCATAACATAGCAGATAAATTAACCCCAGACTGTTTCCAGTTCCTAACAACTACAATGCCTGGACAGAGCAAGCTCCAGGTTTCTGCCTGCTGCTGGTCCACTAGAGGACAACCTAATAATGATGAACTCTTTTGGCTTACACAGCAAAAGGCCCATACTAAAACCACTGCTGCCAGATCTGGCTTGCAGCCCATGCTGGGATTGTTGCTGGTATGTGTGCTGAGTTTCATTGTTAATGGTACAGATTACTTCTAGTCCTCATTGATACAGCCTCACAAAGCTCAAAAAAAAGCTCCCTACAGTTGATGCCAGTCTTTGCAACTACAGAGAAAGAGACAGAAGCAAGGCAGATTTCCAGACAGATAGATGTATTTTTCGCAAACCAAACCTGATTCCCTGCGTCGTGCTCTACTACAGAGAAAAAGCTGCCTGTTGCTGCTGGTTTTCTTGCAGACTTTGGACATAATATTATTCTCTTTCAGTGCAGGAAATGCTCAGAGGTATAGAAGTATCCTTTCACCCCTGGTAACATGTGATTTATCAAACTGTAATGGAGGAACCCGACTCATGTATAAACAGTGGGCAGGAAGCACAAAAAACTCATCAGCTCAAAGCCACAGAAAAGAGCAGGCTACTTCTCCGGCACAGAAAAAGAGTAAAGCAGTTTCTCAAAACCCAAGTGGGTTCTTGCCTTATATTTTTAAAGGGGAAAAAAACCTGAACACAAATAAGATTTAAGCTGCAACAGAACTAACTTCTGGAGCTATGAAGGAAATGAGCTGTGACAAACAGTGGAACAGCAGAAAGTAGGCAAGAATTAATTACAAGTGAAGTGTCTCAGATTGGAATTAGAGTCAGAGGGATCAGAATGCCAAAGCAACAGTTTTCAGTGGGTAATTTGGTGCCTTGACACGTCCCAGTCCCACTACTGGCAACGTGCCTGTGACTTAGAGATGAAAAGTACATGTGTCTCTGCAAGAGAGAAAAAGTCCACACTGAAGGCAGGAGATGAGAGCTACTTAAAAGGCAAAATCTGATACTCCTACTGCCAATAGCAAGAGCAGGCTGCAATGGGGAGGGCACAGATCCTCGCCATCACTTCGGGGGCGGCACAGGGAAGCCATATGAAGGGTCACTCGCCACAACCCTATCAAGGGTAGGCACTGCCCAGCCCCCGGCCGGGAGTCGGCCCCCGCCCTCTCCCCGCCGGGCTGGAGGGCGGCAGCTCCTCCCGACCCCGCTCAGCACCGGCATTCCCTCCCACCCGACGACGCCGTAGGGATGCTCTTAGACGACGAGGCTGACGAAATCAGCTGCTCTTTGATGTCAGTACCTGCTCCTGGCTCGCGAGTGGGCGAGCGGAGCGCAGCACAGCCGAGCCTCAGCCTCTGCTCACCGGCTGCAGGAGGGCTCTTGCCTTCCGTACTCTGCCCGACCCCCACGTCCGCCCCGACGGGGAAAGAAGGGGGCCCTCACCCCATAACCGTCGCGGATCCACCGAGAGAACTTGCACAACTTCCTCCATCCCCGACACAGGGACTCACTGCCATGGCCCCCGTCAACTCCTCCCGCAATTTCTCCGCGCCGGAGGCTCGGAACGTCTCAGGTGAGCGAGGGCTGCGCGGGGCCGAGGGGGCACCTCTCCCGGCTGGGGCGGAGACTTCTGCGGGGTAAGAGTCTGCCTGCACATGCCTTTTGCGTTGCTCTGCAGGGCTGAATCCAGCGCTGCTCGTCCTCAGCGGGGCTGCGGGGCCGGCCGGTATCCCATGAAACGGGAGAGGCTGAGCATAGGGCACGGCCCCCTCCCCAGCACCGCACCCTCGGGCTGCGGGCCGGGGCCGGGACCAGCCGCCTTCAGCACCGGACAGCGCCGGGTCCCGAGCGGGGCAGGACGGGGCCGGCAGAACAGAGTGAACGGTCTCCCGGGACTGGAGAGAGCCCCGGGCCTCCCGCTTTGACGGCATAGCACCAAAATAAAGCCCAACGGCCACCGCTGGCCCCAGTGGCTTGAAGCGATTCGCTACCTTCTGGCTGGAAGACAGTGAAAACTCCAGCAGCCAGTTGGTATTGGCTGCAGGAAAGAGATGAACCAGTTCAGCTAGACAGGGTGGGGAACAAGACAGAGAACATCTCTGGAGAGGGAAGTGGAGATCCTCACCAGGCTCCTGTTCTCTCCATGCTACCACTGTTGCCACATCAATAGCTTAGGGTCAGACAGGTCAATTCCCTGTGGTGCAAGTTGGTGAAACTTTTCAACAGAAGGACTTTATGTGGTCTTTGACTCCATCTCCACTAGCATGTTCTTCATAAACTGAAAGTGTGCCTTAGGTGCTTCTTTCCAAAAGGCAAGAAAGATGTAGTTTCTTATGTATCTGGGCATGGCTGAGGACATCACCTCAGAGGAAAAAATAAAATAGGCCTGTCCTCATTCACTTCACATAGCATGGTCGTCTTTGAGACTTCGAACAGAATAACAGGGCAGTCGCGGATCTACTACAGGCAAAAACAAATCAATGTCTGAAGTAGCTGTTTTGGTAAACACAGCACAGCCACTTGGGTGTGCACAGAAGCAGCACTGAAAATTCAGACTCAATGATTTCTAAAACCTCTTTCATCCTGAGATAAGAGATAACGTTTCAGTCTTTGATAGTCATGCGCTTCTGACTCCAGCCTATAATATGCATGAACTGTAGCCTCACACTGGCTTCCAGCTAATAACACTTAAAAGTCTTGCTTGTACAAATACCAACAGCAGGAAAGGTGCTACAGCACTGTACAGACTACGTTTGACAAGAAGCCTTTGAGCTTGCACACATTCTGCTTTAAGGCCAGCTGAGCTCATTCCAAATGTTATAGGATCACCACAAGCACTGTATTGATTATACTGCAGAAAATGGGCATTTTGTCTCAATTTCCAGCTAACCAAGTGGCCTTTATACTTCACTCATACAATCTGTTCCCACCACATTCATAAGAAATTTTGGGTCTAAAAGAGAGGAGAGTAGAACTCATAATACCTATGTGCAGGACCGCAGCTGTTATCTTCTGATTGCTAAGCTGCTGCCTTCGAGCGCTGAAGAAGGCGTGAGATCTGTTTGAATGTTCAGAGGATGTATAGGCTGGATGCTGAAGACTAGACATCAGATCTCAGTCAGGGGCTGATGACAGTGTCTTATCTACCAAAAGCCATGTAACATGCGCTATTTCCTTTCAAAAATGAGCAGGCAGGAGGAATAAGCATCATTTAAACTCTGCCAAATGGCCTGGACCAGGCTTTATCTTATCAACCAAGCCTGGCTTTCACCTTCAGGCCCTGTGCCTTGTTGGTCGTTTTGTCATCTGCATAGAGGCTTTCTGATAAAACGGTGCAGCAACTGCTCTACTGGATTCTGACCTTGGCCTTGCTTATGCCTAAACTGGCTGCTTCCTAGTTCCAGAAGGACTGAGGCAGTGGCAGCTCATCACATTCCAGTTCTAAGAGTGCTGTAATATTATATATGGTTGATATGAATCACACTTTCAGCCACAGGCCAGGCCTATAGCCTCAGTTATCTTTCCAAATCAGTCAAAATTCTGTTACACCAGAGTAAATCTGGAGAAATTTATACTCAATAATTCTAGAAGTTCAAGTCAGCAAATGCCAGCTCAGCAAACAGACACCGCTTTGGCAGAGCCAGCACCTTATGAGTATCTGTAATTTCACTTAATCTCATTTTCACGGTTTCCCTAGGTTCTGTTGGAGGAGGCTTCCCCACTTCTCCTGAGGATGTAGACTGCTAAGGAGATGGAATAGCACAGTGACTGAAAGCATTTCCAGTTAACAGCACATTGAAAGACCTGCAGTTCAATGAAAGACACACAGAGTCTAGGCTTAGTGGCTGTCGTGCATATGCATGTCTTTGTAACAACCACACAAATAACTCACACTCAGCATTCCCCTAGAGAAAACAAACAAAAACACAACCAAAACCCCCCAGGTTCTATGGGAGAGGACTAATGAGATGAAATGAGATTTGCCTCAGCTGAGAAGGGTGGTTTCAGCCTCCATCACACACAGCACATGGCTCTCTTGCAGAACAGACAGTACCACAATCAGTGCATCTCCTGTGCCCAAGAGGAGAAATCCCTCTTGCTTGGAAGTGAGGGCTTGTGGCTTCAAAATGTGATTTTAAAGATGGGTTAGGGAAAAGATAAATGTGAATTTGATTATGTTCAGGCCTCCCAATCCAAAGAGCAACAGACAGGCATCAGTGTTGGTAATTTCACTGTTATCAGGCAAGAATTTTGCCTTGGAAATGCCCCATTGAAGGGCCACTCTGAAACATACTCCCAAATCCCTGTCTGGCCACACACCTGAATTCCTTTCTAGAAAAGGAACTATAGAAATGGAGAGGAACAGGGAAGGAAAATCGAAAGGAGTGAATGCTCTGGGCCTGATCCTGACAACAGAGCTGGGACACAGCCAGGGTACAGTTCCAGATGTCACAATATAGATAAGCATCAATTATCTGCCTGCATGGCCAAAGAACTCTGTCTCATACTGTACAATAAACCACCCAACAGACAGATTGAAGCTTTCTGACAACAGCTTGAGCAGATTTTGGCACCCACGTAAACACTTTACTTCTCCCGTGTGCAAAGCACCAGTTGCCTCACCTACTCCACTCAAAAAATGTCTGGACACCCAGCACCCCCTGGAAGAAAAGTTACCATCAACTCTGTCAGACACTGGTGAGTGCAGGGCCACACCTGCATGATGTTAGTCCCCCCAAAAAAGAGCTGGGGAGCTTCACAGGAGGACAGAAGTACAGCAGGAGAGCTGAGGAAAGATATTGAGTGGTGTGGTCCATGTACTGAGTAGTAGAGCAGCATCAAATCCACAGCTAAGCCTCTAAGTACTGCAGAGGGTCTTAAGTATCATTCCAAGCTACACGTGTGAGGGGTATCGAGCTGCATGACAGAGAAAGCACAGAGATGTAAAGAGGTCGCCTCTGGGTTGCACTCACTGCTTTGGTTTGTTTTGGCAGTAGCAGAGAAGCCAGCACCGTACACTAACGTGATCATGCCCAGTCTCTTCAGCATCATCTGTTTCCTGGGCATTGTGGGCAACCTCATTGTCATCTACACTATTGTCAAGAAGAAGAAGCTGAGATGCAAACAGACCGTGCCTGATATTTTCATCTTCAACCTCTCCATTGTGGACCTTCTCTTCCTCTTGGGCATGCCCTTCCTCATCCACCAGCTCCTAGGCAATGGCTCATGGTACTTTGGAGCTCCCCTATGCACCATCATCACCGCCCTGGACACAAACAGCCAGATCACCAGCACCAACATCCTTACAGTGATGACACTGGACCGTTACCTGGCAACTGTCTACCCTCTAAAATCTACCTATGTCCGGACCCCATGTGTTGCAGCTCTTGTTATCTGCTTGGTGTGGCTCCTCTCCTTCCTGACCATCATTCCAGTGTGGATGTATGCAGGTCTTATGCCTCTAGAGGATGGGACCTTCCGCTGTGCTCTCTTACTTCCCAATCCAGAGACCGATATCTACTGGTTCACCCTCTATCAGTTCATGCTGGCATTTGCTGTGCCCTTGATTGTCATCTGCGTAGTCTATTTTAAGATCCTCCAGCACATGGCCACCACTGTGGTCCCATTGCCCCAAAGGAGCCTCCAGGTACGTACCAAGAAAGTCACCCGCATGGCAGTTGCTATCTGCTCAGCCTTTTTTATTTGTTGGGCTCCCTTCTACATCCTCCAGCTGGTTCACCTTGGCATCGACACGCCATCCATGACCTTCTTTTACGCCTACAACTTTGCCATTAGTTTGGGCTACGCCAACAGTTGCCTCAACCCCTTCCTCTACATTGCCCTCAGTGAGACCTTCAAGCGCCAGTTCTTAGTGGCCATCCGCCCCGCAAAAGAGCCATGTCACAACAGCAGCTCCGTCAACAACAATAGCATGACAGAGGCCAGTGTATGTCTGAAACTGGCACCAGAATCCACCCAGCAGACTCAGTTTCTGGAGGACTTTTCCCCACGTTCACTGCCTGTGACTGTTCACTAGGGCACTCTGAAGTGACCACAGCAGAAAGCCTTTGGATCTAGAAGGCGATGGAGAAGCAGCAGCTTCAGGCAATTCTTGGTGAAGCATACGAGCTACAAGCTTCCATCTCCAAGAGTCCAGGTGCTCCCTTTCTCATTGCAGGGCTCTGCTTCTACAGTGCCCTTGGCCTGTGAGATGCTGCTGCATACCCTTGCTTCTTTCCACTCCTGCATGGGAGGACTCTGTCAAGACACCAGGCCCCCAAAGAGGATGAACCAAATACAGAGAAAGGACAGAAAGACGACTTCAGAGGCGAATGTTCACCCTGGAACAGTAAAACCTCTATCAACTAGACTGCCCAATAATTCCTCGCCTCTTGGCCTGACCAGGGCTCCTAAGCAGCATGTCCATACAGAGCTTCTTCATTCAAAACTTGAACCTTTGAAACATGATGTCATACAGGAGGTCACTGATCTGCAAACTTTTATAGTTGTGCTAATATCCTAGAAGCACACAGCAGAGAGAGACCTTGGGGACAGAAGTCTCACTGAGGCCTGTCACTTGGCCTTTTGGTCCAGCCCTGTATGCCTCCAGTAGGCTGGGCTATAGTTTGGCAACCAAGACATTTTCAAGGACTGGATACTTTTGATGCTAATCCTAAATATTTCAAGCAAAACCAGGCAGATGACAATGGCACTGCTTCAAAGGACCGCAAACAATTCTCAAAACTACTGCTGCTAACACCAGCTTTGTGGCTTTTCATGCCAATGAACAGATTTTCACACTGCTGGTTCCTCATGCTGCTCTTGTACCTCGCAGTCTGCACAGCCATTGGGGAACCCCAGGCAGAGGGTTTTAAACATGACTGAAAAACACAATGTGCAGAGAGCTGTGGAGCAAAAAGCTGTGAAAAAGCAGCTCAGAGGAAGCAGAGTTGCTTATGCAGCTTCCTCAAAATAACAAATGCTTTACAGAGTTAAAAGAGGGAAAATTAAATGTCTATGTTTTGTATATGCGGCTTTAACAGTTGGAGGTTAGGAAATAGCTTTGCTCGTTACAAAGAGTAGAGAAAAGACAGCACAGATCAGCTAAATGCCGGGGATTACACTGATCGCCCGCACAGGGCACCCAGGGGGCCGTGCAGGCCTTTGTTCAACACTTTGTCAGACATGAAGGAACTGGTTACTGTAGATGAATTAAACATAAAGAAGAATTAAAACCAACAAACAGTACAAAAAGAATTTGATACCGTGCTTACTAGTTTCGTGCTGCCAGCCACCCACAACACATCCACGACAGAAATTCACCCTTACACAGCTACACAGCAAAACTGTGTCACCTGCACAAGACTTTAAGCCACACACACTTACGGGTCGCCTAACACGCACCCCCTGCACTTGTGGGTATTTTTAAATACAGCAAATACTTCAATCTACACCCTAAGAGAGAACACACAGCCTTCCACTCACCTCTGGTGGTCAAAACAGCCGAGTGAGTAACACCAGCAGTTTTGACATCATCAGATGCAGCGCTTTGCTTTTCAAGTCATTGAACAAAACTCGTCACAGTGTCTCTGTATTCTCATGCCAGGCTCTGTCAATCTGCACCCACCACAGCGGCACATCTGCACCACGACTGTACGGTATCTTGTCATTTTTTCGCCTCCATTTCCCTGGGCAGTAAAGTCAGACACACATAGAGCTTTCAAGCTTTATGACTTTAAGGTCTTTGCCCTATCTTAACTGCCAGGAATTTTCATCTGTTGGTTTTCATGGAGCTGCTTTGCTCTTTGCTCAGTACTCTCCCTAAAGAGTTTGGGAGCGAAGGTTGAGGAAGTTGTGTGCTGTGCCAAGTGCTATGCTTCTCTCAGGACAAGGGAAGCTATTGTGTTACCTTTCTCCCATAAGGAAGTTGAGGTGAGAACTGGAAAGCTTCTCCATGACAGAAGGTGGCAATGGTTGGGTGGAGTTTTTACCCTGCTTTTAATACCACCAATGAGGAAAGCAAGCAGGAGTTGAAAACAGACTGTCAGGACTCTCAGAGAAGCACATGGAGGATACTGTTTTGCTTATACAGTAAAGATGTTGATGGTTGAACTCACCTGTTCCTCTCTGAAGTGAGTCAGCCTCACCCAGTGTGGCCAAGCCACATACCAAAAACCACAGGGGCACTGTGGGCCAGCAAAGCAGCGAGGCCAGCACCAGTGGGTGCAGTGTTCCAAAGGGTCTTTGTGAAGTAAATCTTTTCCAGATCTCACCGCACTGAAGGCAAGGCACAGTACACAGGCATCTTCCCAGGTAGAAGTCCTTTTAGATCTCATCTATGTGAGGTGGAAAGACATGCTAGAGAGACCTGGTCTCAATACCAGGGACAAAGATTGCCATTTAGCTGGTGTCACTGCAGAAGCACCTGCCCCTTCCCACTACCCTGCAAAGGCTCGTGGTTTACATTCCCAAGGAGTTTCCTAGTCCAGATGTCTAAATGCTGGCCATGGGGTCTCTCCCTTTCCATGTACATAACACCTTGGGAAGACAAAGATGTGGACGTGATGAGAGGCTGGTAAGTACACACAAACCCAACTAGCAAAGAAAACAAACAGCATACAACTTTCTGCAGTCTTCCCCAAATCACACCAAAACACAAACCTCTCCCTTCAACACAAATCTTTTGATCAAAGACCTTCAGAGGTGCCCCCCCCACCTAGGGGGTAAGGTAAGGACTCCAGTAACTAAATACACTCTGTGTGCCTTGGTGTAACCTACTCCAATCTCTTTTCCCTATTTTTCAAAGCTCGCTTTGTTAAGTTGGAGAGTCTGCTGACGTTCTGGTTTGCGTTTCAGCTTTACCTCTTTTGTCTATTCCACTCTTTGTATTATGTGATCCCCCCTCTCAGTGCCTCCATTACTGATGGCAGAGTCTGAATAAAAGGCATCACTAAGTAGAAGAGGACACAGCTACTCACAGAGACAGGCAGCTGAAGTGCTAGGAGGTCCATTGGAAAGGCATGGTGAGAAGGGCACAGGGATAATGCAGCATGTTTCCCTGCAGTCCTGCCTTCCATACACAGCCTATTGTCTCCTGAGAGAAATTCAGCTAAATAACTAGGAGGAAAAACACCCCCAAAACCAAAGGGTTTTTTTGTCACCAAAGGGTGACAGAAAGAAACTATTTAATCTAGTTGTTCAGCTCTTTTTGCCAGCACTTTTCCTGTGTATTCACAAGCCGCTTTGTCAGACAGCGGGAAGACAGATGGGTTCACTCTCCACCCCCTCCTCTTCCCCTCCTTGTCCTTAGAGGTGCGACTGAAGCCACATGTCACAACTCTCCTCCTGATAAACTCCCACAAGGGGCAGATGGTCCAGTTACTTTTACTTCTACTTTCCCAGCTAGCAACAGAGCCCTCCTTAGCTGGTCACTGCAGGATTCTGTCCCAGTCTCACCCTTCTCAGTTACCTCTTCTCCACTATCCACATCCCTGTGTGGGGACACACCAGGCAGTAAAACATCCTCCTGCCTTCCTCCCTACAGTCACAGCTCTGCCAAGCCAGCCCTAAGGACAAGCCTGGGCCAAGGTACCCAAAGCCCTGCTGGGCAGTGGGCTGGTGACATCCTTCCCAAGACATGCTTCTCCTCCTGAAGTCTCTGCACAGCTAAAAGTGTTCAGGATCACACTGCAGCCGTGATGTAGAGCGAGCAAAACACCGGCAGCTGCCTGGAGGGGAGGAGGGAAAGGTGGGGTGACTCACTGGCCCCTGGGACACAGCCAGTACCTGACTAATCGTGTTTCATCCATCGTCCTGAGCTGCTAATTGGATACATTTCATTCAGCAGACTCACTGATAGGAGAGGAGCCACGCGGCAGGTACAGATACGTTCCCAGCCCACTCGCTTCGTGTCAGTCCTGCTGCCAGGTGCAGGGACGACACAGAAATGACCTTTCTCATTCATCTCCCATTAGCAAAGCAACTCAGTTCAACCTTCACACTCTTCTGCAGCTTTCCTGCTTGCTCCATCCTTGCTATGGGGCTGGGGAGGGGGCAGCACACAAGAAAGTCTCACCAACAGTAGAGAAATAAAAGGAGAGAGATGTCCCATCTATCACTTCCATTTCCCACCCTGCTCCTCTAGCAGACCAGGGCCCTTCAGTGCCTCCAGGCACCAGAAGATGTATTTTGAAGCTATATTTACAGGGCAGCACATAAACAGGAAACTCTCCAGTGGTGCAGTGAGAAAACCTTTAAGAGATGTAGATGCTAGTTGCAGGAGGACACGAGAGGGGATACCTGCTCTTTGAGCTTTTGTGACCTACCCATACCCCGTTCGGGAAGCAGCTCCTACAATGGTGCAGGACTCAGTAGTGGTTCATTTTGCAGCATCTTTCTATCAGTATAGTTGTGTTGGCTCCAGAAATTGTCACTCCTGAACTTGTACTCTGTCTCACAGAAGAGCAGCAGCAACTGGCTTCTCATGAAGGGTAGAGCCAGACTTCAACAACTGCAAAGTTACACTTGAGAAGTGTCTTTCTTCACTATGAGACAGGATGACACACAGAATAGTGCTTTCAAATGCACTTTTGGTCATGCTGAGAACAAACACGCTAGAAAATCCTCCAGGGTTGTCAGCTCTCTCATCTTTCACTGTCTCCGCTGCAGCCTCATGCTGGAGTAATGTCAATGCTCCCTGGGGTGAAGTCTTTGTATGAAGCATTCCTCCTCCAAAGCAAAGTCAAACTGCATCAGCATTATCCTGATGCTGAGATTGTTTAGCCTGAAGAAGAGGAAGCTGAGAGGAGACCTTATTGCTCTCTACAGCTACCTGAAAGGAGGTTGGAGTGAGGCCGGTGTTGGCCTCTTCTCCGTAGTAACTAAAGACAGGACAAGAGGAAATGGCCACAAGCTGCATCAGGGGAGGTTCTGATTAGATATTAGGAAGAATTTTTTTTACTGAAAGAGTAGTTAAGCACTGGAACGGGCTGCCTAGAGTAGTGGAGGAGTCATTGTCAATGGTTGTGTTCAAAAAACAGGTGGATGTGGTGCTTCAGGACATGGTCTAATGGTCATGGAGCTATTGGGTGGAAGATGGGACTTGATGATCTTGGAGGTCCTTTCCAACCTCAATGATTCTATGATTCTATCCTCTTCAAGCACAGCAGCTGAACAATACAAGCACCACTGAAGGCTCAAGGCCCCATCCTGTGGGTCCATAAAGAGCAGGTCCCCTTTAAATGAAAGCCAAGCTCTGCAGCTCATCAGACCAGGGTGAATTTGAGTTTCACACTGACCACAGCAGTCAGTGGATTTTTAGCACAACAGGGAGCAGACAGTACCCCAGGTACTGAGCATATCATCATCCAGCACCACATGAGAAAGGGAGATCTGCAGGATATGGTTCTACAGAAACACCTTTAGGGCAGTTACTTCTCCAAGTTCCACTCAAACAGTGACATACAGGTTTTGGTTTAGGCATTAAACCTTATTTCTTTCATTTAAAACTAAGTTAACAGATGAGTCAACCCTTGCCTCCAACCTGTGCTCTTCTGTCCCATGCAGGTTTCCACCTGCAGGGTAAGCAGGCAGATATAATTTTAATATAATAACCAAACACCAGAATAATTGTCTTTGCTGTGTCTGAAGGAGCTCTTACAATTAACTTCCTACACATGCTGCTGGAAGCACAGCAGCTTGGTGACACTGGGCTGCCATGCCCTGCTCCTCTAGACACTTGAGGAAAAAGCAGAGCTCTCCTTGGGCAGCAGCGGCAAGGACAAAACTCCTGACCCATCCAGGAGCTTCGGTTCTGCTTTGCACACCCACATCCCACTGCAGGCTCAGGGATGCAGTCGGGTACCTTTTCTCCCATGAGCCTTGATCACAGAAAAGTCAAATACTAATATTTTGACACAGAGCACTCAGTAGGAGTAAACACAGTGGTGGAAATGCTGGGTGAAGTTAGTACTAGTAAGAGCTTCTTAAAGCTCTTACTGACTTATCCCATTAGGAGGTTGGTTCTTGGAGGTGCACCTTCACCAGCAGCTAGGTCCTTCTCACTGAGAAATGAAAGCAGGTTTTGAAAGAAACACTGTTCAAATCAGAGCTCCCTGTCCTCCTTCCTGCCTGCTCATAAATGAAGACTTTAGATTTCAACTTGCACAAAGTATTTTAGGGATTTCACTCCCACCCTCATCCCTCATCTTTTTCTTTTTTTTTTTAAAAGAAAAGGTCAAGTCATTATGGCTTGCTACACCACAATCCCCAGCTCAGAACTCCAACTGCTCTAGCAACAAATTTGTTGTGTTATCAAGGGAGAAACCACCTCAGAAGGGAAAGAGCAAAACGTCACCTCTCGGAACAAGCACAAGTTGCCTGTCCTTTACTTTTATTCAAGTCAAGTTACTTTTCCCCAGCCAACCACCATCACTGAAGAAAGCACACAAACATTCCCTCCAGGGCTGAGACACCTTGTGCCAAGATGCAGCCCCCAGCCAGTACTGACACAATCTCCGGGTTTAAGAGCACAAACACTGACAGCTCAATGAGAAGAGACCCATTTGCTAGAATTAATATTCATTCTACAGCATGAGAAACATCAATTGTTCAGTGTGAAATAAATTAAGTGTCTTTCTTGGGGGAATTTTAATGAGACCTCCTCCCTCTTTTCCTGACACTCTCAGACTCGGGGTAAAAGAAAAAAAAAAAAAGAAAAACAACATTCCAGCATCTCCCCACCAACTCTGCACTGTAATGGCCCAATCAGGGTAATTAGGATGTCTCCTATGTGCTCAGGGAGGCTTTACCCAGCAAAACCAGCTCGTTGTTCATTATATTGCCACAGCATAGCTAATTACTCAAGGTTTTGGAGGGAAGGGGAACAGACCAGCTTTGTATGTGGTTGAGAAAAGGGCTGGCTATAGTCAGCTATGACTTTACCTCTTGTCCTATTAGAATTCCTGGTACACTGAAGGCTACAAGATGGGACAAGATGCTGCTCCAGGTAGTTCTTAAAAAAAAAAAACCAACACCAACAAAACTCCAGCACAAGGGCCTACATGCCCTGGAGACTTCTTTACTTATCTTTAAACCGCTTTGAGGCAGAAGGGCAGCCAGGCTTCTTCCCTGCAACTCCAGTGCCAATGTGAAAGTAAAGAAACATCTGTGCAGAAGACCAAGAACTCTGCCCTGCAGAGATGCTGGGCAACCCTTTGGGGCAGGAAAGCATCACACGCTGCCAAACTGACCCTCCAAAGGGGTGAGTGTGCCACCAAGCCCCAGCACCCACTTGCACAGAGGTACTTAATCCTTTCTGAAATGGGATGGCATCCTACACATTACACACACACATCCAAGAGCTTAACACTCATCAGGCCATCACAGGCTCTCAACAGTCCCTGATCGCACAAGGAAGTGGGCCAGTTGCACAGACAGCCTCAGGATTCCATTACTGCTCAGCCACAGGAGGAAATCCAGAGCCTGCTCTCATACCACTGCCTCCACTGAAATTAATGACATTGGGATTAGAGAAAAGCCAAGCAAAACAAGGTCTGAGTCATGCCAAAAGCTTCTTCTGTGGCTACACAAGAACTGAGTCTGACATCTCACGGCTCTGATTTCACCACCGAAACGAGCTACCGAGAAGGAAAGCTGACGTGTTGCTGTCCTCTAGTTCCTGAAGTCTAGTAATTTCAAATCAAGTATTAACCACCAAAAAAAATCAGATGGCTGGAGACAGGAGAATAATGCTGACCATTTTATCCCTGGAAAGTGTCATCTCAGATAAAATCTACAGTACTGCTGAGAAAAGCAACTGCTTATTTTCACTCTGTCCTTCAGTACAGGAAAGGAAACCAGAGAAGTGTAGTGGGTGATTTGAGAAAAGACAAAGTCACCAGAAACACTTGTCTGCAGCATTACAAGTGACAGATAAAAGCTGCAGAGCTGATGAGCCTGCCAGCCTCAGGGATCAGGCAGATCAGCTGAGCCGTGATGTATTAGAGACAGGACATAACTCCCCCACTTCTTTAATCTCCCCAAATCACCTCATTGTATTAATTCTTTAAAATGTGCTTATTCCAATAGCGTCAAAGATATCAGATACGTCCCATGGGCTAGGAGAGATGACCCAGCAGTGAGAGCGTTGCTTCAGATGAGTGTGAGATTGTCTAAGTGACATGCAGCCGACTTACAGAATTACTAGCAAAAACCAAGAAACAAGCTTCTGCAACCAGTAACAAGGTCCGATACATTAGATCTGTCAGGAACGCTCTTCAGGAGTGTTTAATCTGTTCTTTAAAGAGAAAACATCAATACTAATGAAGTGCAATTGTGACAGCTCAGTGCAGAAGCACAGATTCAGTTCTGTGTCTGACTGTTTGTGTGGTATGGAGACTGAAATAATGCTGCAGGAGCACCAGGTCTTCATGAAAATTCTTCAATCCTTTTGGTACTGTATTAGATGTTAGTGTGGTTGAAAGCCTCAAAGCCAAGACACTCAATTCACAAAGTTACTATCTAAGCAACAGTTCATATTTTGAAATGTATATTCCATTAAAAAAACCTCTGGAGAAGATACTTTATCTGCCCACACATTCCCCAGGACACAGCCATCTCAGGACAGAAAGGAGGACACCAAAGCACAAAGCAGCAACTCAGTGTCAGCAAGGGGATGCTGGCAGTGTAAAAAGGAAAGGTCCTTCCCGAGCCTGAGAGAGCTTCTAGTCTGTCTTTCCATCTGAATTTCTTCCCTGATAAGACAAAGAATATTTTAACTGGTCAGAATGAACCTGGTGCTCTGAGCATCTCTGCTGAGATATCGCGCAAGTTGGAGGATTGAACTGATCTAATATTTAATTTTCAATCCTGGACTTTGGAAAAGTCCCCTGCCTTCATACACACATCTACCTGAAAGCAACTGCCAGGCTTTGCTGGGCTGAGCCTGAGTCCATCCCAGCAGCCTGCTGAGCAGATCCTCATCTGAGCAAGGGGCAGCAACATCCCCTGAGCATCCATCACAGGCACAGCCCCCAGGGCTGGCACAGGTTTGTTTCCATAGCTGTCTTTCAGCGTCTAACAGCGACACTTTTCAGCAAAACTTTCCTTCCTTCTGGAGATTTTTTTATTGATGTTACTATGGTTCCCAGCTTCAATTCAGGCCTTAAAAGTAAGGAGTGTTGCTGCGTGCAAATGAAGGGAATTTTTCCAATAGCAAACTCATAGCACAAAGTGACACTGGCTCTTTGTACTTTGTTTTTATTGATCACAGTTGTGCGAAGGGACAAGTTCTCACTGTGTTATGCAGCTCTCATCACCAGAGCTTAAAGTACAGCTAGTCAACAGATCTTTTTTGTTTTAAAAGCTGAAAGAATTTCAGTTGATCGAATGACTCGCCCAGCTTTTTTTCCCCCTCCTAGCGTACAATTAGATTTAAATGCCAAACTCCCACATTCGATTTTCTGTGAAGTCAGAAACAGACTTCAGTCTGTGCTGTTGTACACTAACAGATCCGGAATCGAGTGGATCAATACCTTTTCAATGGATTTCCCTGCAGCTGTGCTCACACCTTTATTTACTTCCTACAAAACTCAGGGCAAAATTATTTTACTTGGATAAGCCGAAGCCTGAGCTTATTCTTCTAAGTGCGTGCGTAAGAACTACCCCTGCTGTTCATGCACAGTTGAGTCAATATAACAGAAGGATTAAGCATCATGTTTTATTATGAGCACAACTGCGCACACACGGGCCTGTCGCATCCTGGCGTACAGTATTTAACAAACCAGAAATGCACGCTAAACTGCTCTAAATGCAGTCATTATTCAGATAGTCACAGATAGGGCGTCCACACAGGGAGGCAGATCTGAATAGCTACAGCACAATTATAACTCTGCCATTACGCTGGATAATTTCCTAGCAGACACGCCAGACTCCCCCAGCACACAACACAGCCTTTGAGCCAAAGATCCATAAGCCAATTTACATGGAAAATTAGGTGGTGTCAGAAGAGGCAGAACTAGGCAGGTCTCAAGGATATTAATTCCTGCTCCCTTAGCCTTGAGCTTTCAACATATCATTAATTTAAGATCATTGATGTTATACTTTCATCAATGCCCCGAAAAGAGAGAATACTTCACTTTTGCTGGGTGAAGATAAACCAGCTAAAGAACCAGCCTGCCTGTGCAAGTTAAAAGCACTTCAAGCCCAGCCACACTGAGGCCCTTGCTCCAGAGCAGATGGACCACAGGTCACTCCTGGCTCTGCTCTGCCATGGGACTCATCGCAACCCACTCTGTATCGGACCCCAACTGCCTGCAGCAGAGAAGAACACAAATGACACAGCTACTTTCATAAAGAGCTATTAACTTCAGAGGTTACCTGTCACCATCCTTTTCCTATTTTCACCTCCTCTCAAGCTCCCTGATCAAGATTGTAGGCACCCAGGGCCCTGATGACTTTACTCTAGAGCACACCTCCCTCCCCTCAAGCACAAGCTGTTAGTCAAAGTTTGATACAGAGAGGTGCAGATGACACCCAGCACCCTGGCAGTCTAGTCTGCCATCTATGTCTATATGATAGATCTGCAAACAATTTGCTCTGGACCAACAAAGCAGCAACAAATTAATTTGTGGCTAGGTGCAG
Source organism: Baryphthengus martii (assembly GCA_013396935.1). NCBI lineage: Eukaryota > Metazoa > Chordata > Aves > Coraciiformes > Momotidae > Baryphthengus > Baryphthengus martii. The sequence goes on along the minus strand of VWZK01016481.1, from coordinate 400,671 downwards.
TTACATCAATAAGACAATGACTAAGGGGTGCAAACTAGTAGTGCCTGCTATGAGCAAATTAACTGCCCGTTTAGGCAGAGAAGCACACAATAATGAGTTGATAACCGTGTCAGTGAGTCATTACAGGAGAGACCAGAAAGCCCGTTGGATGCTGCTACCAAGTCTTCTCCCCAGAAGCTAGTTTTGCACAACAGCAGGGTAGAAAAGGCTGTTTCCATCAGGTATAACAAATACAGCTGTGAGATGCTGAGGTTTGGCCACGCTGCTTCTCACAGGGCCTTCAGCCCATGGCTGAAGTGCTCCCCAGTCTGGCTCTGCCTCCCCTGCCAGGGACTCCCCACATGCATCCGCACAGTGAGTAAGAGATCATCTTCGACTGTGGGAGGCAGCTCAGCAGTGCAAGCTCACCTCACAGCACTGAGTGCCTCCTGCTCATCAGCACAGCAGTCTCTGCACATTTGTTGGATTGAATACAGACACCTGGAGTTTGATTTTTCCCTCCTCCTTCCCCCAGCAGGAATGGCTGGAAGTCCAGAGAATCATTATGTCTTATTGTGTGTCTGACATAGCAACTCCCATTTTGGATCTCTTGTCCTGGCCTTTTGGGTATAATTTCAATACAAATAACTGACTTGCTCTAGTGAATGCCTTTGGTTCTGCAGCCCGCAAGAATCCAGGACCATCAGAGAACCTTGACACCATTTATAACCCAATAACACGGGCACCATCCTTCCGCCTCCAAAGCTCTCCCTCACAGCACAGCAAACCAGCTTTTCAGGGTCTACAAGGATAGATGGCAGCAAGTTCCCAGCTCTCCACATACCTGGAGGGTGCCTGTGAGATCTCTCCCACCCACTTGCCACCCTGTAACCACAAGTCATTTTGGGTTCTTATCCTTGACTATTGGTGTTTGGTGTGACAGGACTCTAACCCTCTGGCATTTCAACTCTGCCGTAACAGGGTCAGCATCAGCTGAGTAAATGCTGGGTATGACAAGTCTCTCCCAGGGATCACATGTAATTTCCTCCACCTCGAATGGGAAGCTGCCTCTGAAGGAAAGAGCAGCAGCAGTTAAAAAAATATCAGACCAGACAGCTAGACTGGGACTATGAACCACATCACCACCACGTTGCTGCTGTAGGCAGTGTTGCTCCTTGTGCCTTCACAATGAATTCACACCCTACCTTGTTAACAAGGCCTTTTGAGACAGGCCATGAAATTATACTAAGTTAAATGAAATACCAAGACTAAGACCATCACACTGGAGGCACTCCTCTTCCTCCCAGGAGCTTGAATGCATTTTAATCAAACCTAAGAGGACTGGTGAGGGAAAAGCACTGCATTTTGAGTTAGCATTTCCTTACTTCTGCTCAAACAAACACCAAGCAACAGCTCCAGAAACTCACTTCTCTTACGAGTTAAAGTGATAGAGGAGAAGCAACCAGGCAGCACAGTTGTAGACCAACAGAGGAGGAAGACTGCCCCTGCAGCCCTTTCTGTCTTCCAGCTGAAATAAAGACCCTGCCCAGCAACAGCTGCAGATCTTCCAGTTTTAACCCTGCAAGAAGGTAGCCAAGTTCTCTGTCCTCTCATAGACACCCCAAATCCCAGACTCCAGCCTGCCAAACCAGCTGCCCCTGCAGCAAGGCACTTTCTCCTCCCAAATCTCTACTTCTACCTGCAGCTTTTTCAAGATATGTAAATTGATTTAATGCCACAATTAAAACTCAACCTTTCATGTTCTTTATCCTTAAAGAGCTGCAAAACCAGAAAATCCTTCACATCTAAGCAGGGCCAGGTCATTTTACATTAAAGATGGGGCAACAGAGCAGTGGCTAACAGCTAAGGATTAATTAGAACACACTGAACCCAACCCAGGCCAGTCTCGTAGTTTGTTGAGCAGGAAGCAGGACATCTTTCAGCAGCAAGCACCTGCCAAGACCTTTGTGGAAGGACATCCTTGACCTCATGTGGTTTAATTTGGAGAGCTCAGTTCAACCCTCTTCCCTTGCTGCAACTGGGGGGCAACACTCCCCTCCAGCCAAAGGACCCATGACTCAGCTATGAATCACCCACCAGCCTTTTCATCTCATCCACCCAACACCAAACCTCACATATGAACAACTAGAGATGTATTATCATGCTAAGCAGTTTGCTGGGTTCCTGTGGCACCCACAACGCCTCCATTCACCGTCTGGGTTGCAGGGGCAGAGGTATTTTTAGTGCAGCCAGCGTTTTTAAACAAGAGATGGCAATGGCACTTTTCTGGCTGATTTAGTGGCGGTGGTTGCAGAGCGTGGGGCTGTGCAGTTGCCATTCTGCCTCTAACCAGAGGTGAGGAGCAGAAGCGCTGAGACACAAAGCCCAAGCTGATGAATCACAGCGCAGCGAGGCTTAGGGGAGGTTTAGTCTCCGCGTTGTCAGAGCGATGCACACCTTCAGAGACACCCTTTGCAGCCAAGGTCAGCCCAGGTCTGTGTGCTGCATCATCCAGAAAGGACCCTGCGCTGGCTGCAAACCGAGCGACAGCTGCTCCCTATAGCTCTGTTTACTCACTCGCATCAATCTGGAGACTCACTTTTGCCTATGGAGAATTAAAGTGACAAAAAGCAAACTCAAGAGGTTTTGGACAAGGCAAAAGTCAGCAGTGCTTTCCGCAGCAGATAGCGGTTCAATGTGCTGCAGACACCTCTGTGGTGAGATCATAGCAGCTCTGCCTCCATGGACTGGTGAGTCTCCAGCACGAGCACATCACCAACAGTGGTGTGGAACAGGTTGCTGGAGGTCTGTTCTCCAGCGCTATGCTAGACAATCTTTCCCAAACCAGTAGGCAAAATTATTTGCTTTTCCAAGCACACTGAGGGATGAAGGCAATGGCAGAGAGGCAGTGAAGGACTGCAAGCACTGGGTAACAGCACCCTTCATCCTATAAGCTAAACTCTATCCTACAGGAGAAGTAACAGCACTACTTGGATGGGATGGGGGTGAAAAGGCTCATCCAAAGCAAGGACCCCTCAACTCACTTTGCAAGAATTCACTGTGGGGAATATTGAGCTTCAGGAAATGACACTGACTAAACTGTCAGTCATTAAACAGTTTCTGCTTTGTAGGTTGTTCAAGAGCAGGTTTTGTGAGCAGATGACATTTGAGATGGAGTATGTTTTAGTTTTTTTGCTAAGTGCAAGGTATCATTTGGTTTCCAGGACAAAAAACATTTATTTCATAAGACAGATAAGTAGCTTTCAGAGTTCATTACTCTCACAAGCTTTTCTGACAGTAAATGTAGCTGGTAACTCTTCAAGACAGAAAAGAAGTCCCTTGTATGAGACAAGGATGAGACATTTGAGGATCTGCTCAGCTTTAGAGACACTTCAGAAGGCAGCAGCCACTTCCAGAGCACCTCAAACACTCGAGCAGGTCAACATCTCTGCAAATAGGGCAATTCAGATTTTAAGGATCAGTTAATGGGCTACAGTAGCTAAACAGCTTGTTCACATCCATCCTGGAATTATTTATTCCATTCCACTTTTGCAAGGAAAAGCAATCAGCCTCCACTTACCACAAACAAAATAAGTTCCCCAAACCTTCTTCCTACACCCATGGCAGCAGCCTTGCTCAGGCTCTGCAGGAGGTCCCTTATCCCCACCACAGACCAGAGCCTGGGGCTCACACTCATCCTGCACCAGCTGCTGTAGCTCACCCAGTTCAGGACGTACCCATTCCCCATAGACACACACTCTGCCTCAGCATGACTATGGTGGGAAGCTGGACAGGGTGCGTTCCAGTGTCTCTCTTGTCTGGAATCATCCAGCAAAGTCAAAGCTGATGATTACCCAGCATAAGACAAGCTTAAGAGAAGGGATCAGCTAGAATGAAGCAGGAGACAGACACCACTGCCATCCTCTCCCAAAGGTCCAAGAGGCCGAGGTCCACCACTTTTCCACACTTGTGGGAGGAGATCAGCCTCTAGATTTGGTCCCTGTCCCTTCCTGAGCTGCCAGGGTTCTCTATGCACATACAGCCAGGAAAACAGTCAACGTCCTGACAGGCAAATCTGCAATCGTGTGGACCTCCAGCGCAGGCTAAAGGAAATGCTGCAGCAGTGGCCATGCTGCATGGTGGGAGCCACACAGTAACTTTGGGTTTTGCTTTTTTTGAAGATTGCAATCAGCAAATCTCTTTGCTTTAATCATGTTTACTAGAGGCCAGAGGAGTACAGAGGTACATCATTAAAACCAACCCATCTGTCCCAGAATATTCATCTGATCCCCTTCGCGGGG
>VWZK01016481.1:371643-396351 GCA_013396935.1 Baryphthengus martii | reverse complement strand
GGGCTGGCGCAGGGAGTGTGTGACACAAAGGGAAGAGGGATGGGTTCCCTCCTATTGTCCCTGCCCAGCACCAAGGCTTTGGCCCCATTATAGGAGACCTCTGCCTCATCTGCACACAAGTAAATCTCAAAGAGAACAAACTATTTAAATGGACCATCTTTTATTTCCAAAGAGAAGATGAATTCCTATTTGTTCTCGGGATTGCCATTTTCTCCCCATGCTGCAGAGGATACGAACAAACGAGCAGGGAATGAAAGGGATTAATGAATGAATGGGACCTGGGATCCCAGCTGCAGGAGGAAGGAGGGAAGCCACAATGCAAGAGTCTGCCAGAACGAGATAACTCACATGGCTAGTGCTTCGTGCTACAGGCACCGAGGGCTCCCAGGACCCCCTGTTCAAATGGAAATGAATTAACAAGCATCTCTGAAAGGATTCACTTAAAGGGAAACCAAACAAAGAGAAAGGTAGGAAGGGTTTAAAGTTTAGACCGAACACGTGTTGCATAGAAAGGACTGTTTTTGCAGAAATGCTGAACTTCTGACTACTGACACCTCTCAGTTCTCAGCAGCTTTTGTTCTCCTTGAGAGATCTAACCATGTGATGCTAGTTTCCTCCCAAACCCTTAAAAGCTGCAGAAAACCAAAAAGGCATTTGGTATTTACTGAGGTATTTGTACCAAGCATTGCTCATTTAAGACCTATTGACTCTCCTGTCTGGATCAGGGAGATGTAGCCCTGTGGAAGCTGCAAAACAAGCAAAAAACATAAATCTTCTTTTCCCCTTATTCTCAAACTATTTTAAGTCAAGTCCAACATCAGGAGATTTGAGGCAAAGTTTGGGATCAAGATTAGTTTCCAGCCTGGTGAATAAGCTGGTCTGATTCACATGGCAGTCAGTTCCTGGTACTGATGGCTTCCAGTAAACTGCATCACCTCACCTTTGCTCTCAACACCCCAAGATTGATCTTTGCTTTGTCTCCCCAGTGCTTGGGAATGATGGGTCACATGAAAGCCACACTAAAGCCTCCACAGTTGTTTGGATGGGAGAAGCAAGTGACACCACCCTCTAAATCAAAGGTGTTAGCAGCTACCCATCATGCTACTATAATGCATGGCTTCATTTAAAAGCAAGTTTAATTTTCAGATTAATTATTATAGTCTCTGACTGGATGAGCTTGCAATAAATCACTTGAGCGTGAAATTGCACAGCAATTACCTGATTGTACATCGAGCATGTAAATGCTGGTAAAGAGGTGTCACCTAATGGAGACTGATGCTGGGGAACTGCAGGCTGCAGCCAACAGAAAAGTCACAGTGCAAAGCAGGTCAGGAGAGTAGGTAGCAAGAGAGAACAGAGATCAGAATGTTTAGCACCATTCAAATCAGCCTTCAGGAGCAACACGCAAAACCAATGCAGAATTTTCAGGGACCAGAAAATTATGATGGATGCTGCAGGAATTTCTTGCAAACAGCACTAGGACAGCAGATTTGAGAGATGAGCCACCCGTTAGGAAAGCCCCAGCCTCACTAGCTTAGCAAGAAGCAACACAGACAGATCTCAAGGGGATTAACCTTCAATTAACAGTGGGGTTGCAGCAGAGAACAGCTTTGAGGGCCACAAGCCTGGATTTCAGAAGCATCACGACCCACTATTGACAGCCCAGCCCTGCAAAGCTATTCCCTTACAGCAGCCTTTGGATGAGAAGGATCCCGTTGACCTGCTGATCCTGGGCCAGAATGTGCGCCCCTGGGACCTCAGAGTACAAAGTAAGAGACTCTGTAGCTGAGTCCCATCCCTGGCCAGGGGACAGGTTTTTTTTTCATGGATGCTGACACCCAACGCACCTTTCAGCCTCACCATGGAAGGTCTGAACCATTCTGTTTCCATCAGCATCTGTCCCAGGTGGCACCTTTCCAACAGAGGAGCCAGAGCAGTAAGATGCCAGCATCTGTCCTCAGTGTGACTCATGCAAACCCGTGCAGTAAATTCTTGCCTGCCTACTCCTGGCTGCAGCCTCACTGCTCAGTAGTGTGAGGCTCTGGCACTGGGATTCCCTTTTTGAGGAACCAGATTTTCAGGTTCATTTTTTGAGTCTCAGGCCCAGGCCAAGGGGCACCCAAGACTAGAAACAGCTTTAGAATAGCAGACTCAAGTGTATTACCTTCTCTAAGCCAGGACAAACTGGAAACAAGGCAAGTTTAAAAGTTATTTTTTTGGAGAGCAGTTTGTCACCCTCAGGACAGCATTTCCATGCCACGACATGCTGCCTTGGCAGCTCAAGCGCTTGCTGCCAGCACAGCACCAGTGCTGCTGGTTCAGGCAGTTCACAGGGCAGAAGAAAAACTTCTCACCTCCCTGGAGATACTCCCAAAATGAGCATTGTAGAGGAAAGGTAGGACAGTCCTTCAGAGCTGGAGGAAGCTGGTAAATAGCAGAGCACCTCAGTCCGTCACCAGTAACAACACTTGTAACCTCCAAGGTGAGATTCAATTTGCCGGAGGAGCTGGAATTTATTATCATGATCAAAACACTAGGAACAAATGCAAACACTGCTGGATGGAAGCTGTGAACACTACAGTTTTATAAACACTCATCCTGGGCTTGAGTTAAGAAGAGCAGCCGAACCAGGCTGCAATCTGTGTCAAGAGCCAGGACCTTGATTAGAGCCAGCAGGAGATGCAGATCCTTCTCTAATTCACAGCCTGCTCCTTCACCACAGGCTGCCCACCAGGTTGCTCAGCAACACAAGGGCTGATACTGTCAATTTATCCAGAACAAGCCCTCCGGCTCCTGAGAGGAGAAGCTCTTACCTGACACAGCGTGCAAGTTGCATTTGCACTTAGCCATGGTGAGCTGCTGGGGAACCAGCTCCCAGCACACCCAAGGTAAGGAGGACATCGCTCAGGGCTGCGACCCTGCCTGCATTGGGTGCACCAAGCAAAAAGCAGCACATTTGCTTGGCGCTACTGTTTGCAACCCCCCATTAACACATCCTGTCCCAGAAAACAGGATCCTGGCACCAGCTCCAGTTGTTCTAATTTGCAATAGGGCTAGATCCATCTGACATCAACAGTCTCTGCTGTTTCCCAGTAAGGTCTTGACCTTGCAGGCAAGCAGAAGCAGCACAGACCTGCAGCTGCCTCTGACAGCATGTTCACAGGCACAGAACTGCAGCAGGATCTTTCACCAAGATGAAAACAGGTCACCACTGAAGTCCTTCAGCCCTTACAGCCCACAAACACAGGACTTCCTTCAGGCTCCTTCTCTTTAATTCCCACATGCGGCTTTTTGGCAGCAGCAGGCCTCCTGATGCTCAGGACAGTCCTGGAATAGTGTTTGCTGTGTGCATGGCCCCTCTACCAGCACATCAGGATTTTCCCAAAGCCCCACAGCAGCGCCTGACAGCATCCAGATTCCAGCTTCTCCTTAAACCAAAGGACCCTTTCTCAGCAAACCAATAAGAGCCCCAGCTGCAGCCCTAGCTACTTCTTAACACTGAAAAAGTAAAAAAAATGGAAATATGAAAAGCCTGAGTTATGGCTTCTGATTATCTGCATTATCAGGAAATTAGCAATGCTGTCAGGAGGAGCTCAGGTACTGTTCCTCCAGCCCCAAGAGAGCCCCATGAGCCATGCCTGGAAGGACTGAAGGCAGCAGGAAAAAAATTCCTTCTTCACCAGCAAATAAAAGTTTCATAAGGAATGAAAAGATGACAAAAGCGGCTTTGCTGTTGCAGAGCTCCCAGGGAAATGGGGCCAATTATAAAACATGCTTGGGATTTAGCAGACAGCTGCTGGGAAACATGTCGATTTGAATGGAGGAAGAGAAATTAGTTTGGAGAATTAGCAAGAAAAGAGAGGAACTTTCCATGCTCTGCACCCAAGTCAATGCAAGTGTCTGCAGCACTTACTCCTTATCAACATCTGTTTGTACGGCTGGAGCTACAGGCCCAGCACCATGGGGATCACAGGGACTGCCCAGGGCTCGAGTCCAACTTTCCATCCTGCTGTGCATAGCTTTAGCCTCATCTTGCAATAGTGCAGCCTTTGCCTCTTCCACTTGTGACTCTGTCCAAGCTCCTTTGCTCTTTAACACTACACGCAGCGGATTAGTACGTTTTGGTTTTCAGTTGTACACAAGTTTTGACACGTAGGATTGAAACCATTGGTCACACATCTTATTCTGTGCAACAAAGGTGCAGCTCTGCTACACTGGTACCCGGCTACATTCAATGCAGAACACATGACAAGGTCTCAGTCCTGCCATCCTACCCCTGGACCCCCAGCACCCCTCAGAGCTGCCTCCATTCACCCCTGGGAAGTGTTTCCCCCTCAGGCTAACACATCCAGTTTATTTACTTGCTTACTTGGGAGCTGGTTATCTTGCTGCTAGATAGCTAGTTCCCCACAAAAAACAAGTGTATCTTCTGTGCCCCTAATAACCAAGGGCATATCTGGTAGGTCTGGATCTTCATTAGACTCCAGACAGTTTTCCATTTGCAGCAGAAGGGAGAGGTTTCATTAAGAACAAGGCCAACCATTCCCAAGCACAACAGCCGCTAACAAAGAAAATCATTTGAAGTCACCTCCCAACACATACAACTTAATTAAACCCAGATTCTTCCTCAAAGACACTATCAGATTTCTGGAGCCATGGGAGAGCCAAGAGAAGAATCAGAGCTGTCTGCAGGCCCCAGGGCTGCATTAGCAGGTCACATTCCCAGTGCCAGAGAAAGCCACTCCATTTTCTTGTAAATACAGCTCATCAAGAGCAATGCTTCCCTGAAGGCTTCCCATCCCCAGTGGTGCCATAGCCCAATGCTTCACCATCCCATTTGCACCCCTACATACAGGGCTCAGACCTGGTGTCTCTCCAACATTAGAGCAAGCACAAAGGGAGCAGCATTTTAGGTGGACATTTCCATGCCCCTGTACCCTCCTCTGAAGACCCATTTTCTCCTTGCAGCTCACAGGAGATCTGCTTGACCTACACACCTTTCATCTCCAGTTTATAAAAGAAAAGATAAAAACTTATTTTATCAGGTGTTCTAAGTCTGGTGCTTCATTTCTCTCTAAACCATCAGACAGACCCACTGGCAGCTTTTCCATCTGCAGCTATGTCATTTAAATGGAATTATGCCAGTATGAGGGATCATGCTGTTCCTGTTCTGTAGCCATGCTTTGGAAATGGATGCACATATCAAATTCTGACTTTCCTCAGATCTGTCAGTACAGCTCCCTTGGCTTCAGCACAACTGAAGCGCTGGGTACAACTGAAAGCCAGATCTAGCACACAGCACTCTGCAGTTATTAGCAGTGCATGAATAATCTGGATACAACGCCCTTTTAATGCCAACAGCAGCAATAAAAGTGCAAGAATGGAGCCAGCAGAAGTAATTTTTCTGTTCACGTATGAGCACAGCCTGTTTCCCACCCGCTGTCTCCATCGAACTCGGCACAAGGGAAAATCATGTCTGCTGCTGGCTCAGGAACACACTCTGGACACCACTTTGTGGATGTGAAGGTCAAGGCAGGACCATCAGCCCAATTAACTGCATGACTGCCTTGTCACAGCTAGTATAAAAAGGTTGGTCAGATGTTCAAGGGTGACCAGGAGCCTCAGAACTCGGACCCTGCAGCCTTACAGTGCTGACAAGGGAGCCCATTCCCCACAGCCCCAGAGAAACACCTCTTCCCATCTGATCACTGTCATGATGATCACCTTGTTGGCCAAGAGAGGGGCTCAGTTCAGCCAAGCGGCAAGTCTGGCCAATTCATGCCATCAGTAGACAAAACTTCCCCCTTGGGGTGGAAGTCATTAGCAGATTTCGCAGTATTTCTAGCTTGAATTGGTCTGATTTTATCCTTCAGACACAGCCTCTCATTGTACATTTATTTTTTTTTACCCCCAAGATTAAAGTGCTCTTTGTTATCTGGGAAAGTACTTACAGAGTAATTAAGTCACCCAGTCCTTCTTTGATAAGGAGTAAGCAGATTGAGTTCTCACATTCCCTCCCTCCAAGGCATTTCCTTCTACATACCAAGTTTTCAACATCCTTTTAAAACCCCTGATACCAAAGCTGGATTTTAGCATCTCTGGCCTCTCACTGCTGCCCAAAGAGAAGAGATCACCTCCCTGCAACCATCCCTCCTTCCCACCCAGCAGCAAGAAGTAGGGAGACAACCTTTCCCACCCTCCACCCCCTTGGAGCTCCTCCATTTCGCCTATTTGATAGCAGCGCTGCACATTGGTAATATCGATAAACTATCAATAATATCGAGGGTTTCTGTATTCAGGATTACCTTTGGATGTGTAGGTATAATCAAAGGGCTTGACCTTGCCTGTTCCCACCCTGGATCTCACATGGCTGGCAGGATTATTACTAACTCACATGGCTTCCAACAAAACTCATCCCTCTTAATGCTGTCCCCTGTGTGCAGGGCAGCTTGCTAGAAGCTGTGTCAGTCAGCCCAGGAAGAAGCATAAATTCAACCTCAGTTTAGGAGTGCTCTGAAGAAAAAAAAAAGTCTCTCTAGATGCATTAGGATAAAGTTACACCTGGCTCTAGTTGACACTGCACAGCCATTTCTGCTGGAACTGCTTCTTGCTTAAATCTATCCATTCCTACAGCTACTGACAGCTCCCAGCCACAACTCCTGAAAGAAGGAAAATGAGGCTTTCAGGAGAAAGAAACATTTATGTTCACTTCAGGGGCACTACCCTCACTTTTCCAAGTGCCTTGTTCAGAGCACTATCCCCAAAGATTACCTGCCAGCCTGTGCCCCCAGGTTCAGCACAAGCGCACTTTTTAGCTTTTAAAGCCTCCTAGATGAGCAGGGAAGGATTCATAATGCCAGTCCTTGGTGCTCCCAACCAAAATAAATGAAATAAAAGCTGTAGATTTAGCGGCACACTAATGGGAACTACTCAAGACACACGTGAGGCAGAGCACAGCCCAGGTGACTGGAGGGTCACAGCAGCACACGAGCAGAGGAGCAGCTGGTGGAGGAGCCAAGAAGCCATTCCAGGGTCAAACAAGCCTGCAGAGAGTCCATTCCCATCATGTGCTCTGTTCCCCGTTGAAGATACACACTGAACTTTTCACTCTGATTAAAGACATGTATATATAGGTACTTTTTCTTCCTGTAGGATATCTTACAGCTACACCTTTCACACTGAAGTCTCAGTTCTGGTGTTTAATGGAAGCTGAAGTACCTCTGTCAAGAGTTTTGGTGGGCTACAATAACCACTGGGAGACAAGCACTGCTCTTGCAGCTCTAAGTCAGAGGCACCTGCCAACTGCTATTGTGAAGCTCAGTGCCCCCCAGATGACCAACAGCAGCAGCTACCAGGACATAAACTACCTCCCAAAGTAGCCAGGTCAAGTATGGAAGCAGACTATCAACTTATTTCAATTTCTAGTAACAGCTCTACAGAAGAAAAGGAGAAAAGCAGCTTGGTTATTTGGAAAATATTTATGGGACAATCCCTGCATGGGAGGCAGGAGCTGCCCCAGGACATACTCATCTGAGTGTCCCAGGCCTACTGCACACACATAGGTGGACTCCACATCTCCCTCAAGGGCTCCAACACTCTCCTGACAATATGTTTTCAGGAAACTAAAATCCACTTTTGTTGTTTAAGGTATAAATTGCTCTTCAACAAGGCTTTATGCTGAAAGTGAGTAAAATGCAGCAAACTGGCTTTACAAGATGGATCCAGACCCATATGTGACTGGCAGAAAGATAACAGTCCTTAGGCATTGAGCGATTTTCCACTTACAAAGCCCTTTCACAGCAGAAATGTACCAGTTCTACAAACCTGCCTTTCTAGTCCAAATGAAATCCAATCACATAAAATACCATCTACATATTTGAGAAAGTTCTCAAGTTGTAAGTTTGAAACAAAAGGGAGTTACAGCCACAAAATGGCCTTGATGTAGACTCCCAAAGTTGTGTACAAGTTTGAATACAAGAACCACCACTCGGTTGGGAAATGGCCTTAAATCAATAAGTCAGTCTTGTGCAAGGGTGGTAAGAAGTCAGCAAGTGTCTTTAGCATCTATTTGATGTGCCCAAGGGACAGGACTTACCCTGCAGGATCCCACAAATAGTTGAACATTTGAGATCAAACACCCTCTGGGCATCCCATCAACTCCACCAGGCTCCCGCATGGCTCCTGAAGCTATGCTTATAGAGAGCAGGAAGCCCCAAACAGGTTATTAAGGGGGATTGCAAGCATCACACTGTCGCAAGCCTTCTCCCAGCGTTCAAGAGATGCTCAGGAGCAAGAGCTGGGTACCCAGCAGCAGTACAGAGACACGAGCTGGCAGGAAGAGAATCATCAAGTAGTCAACAATGTGAAGGAGATGCTATTCATTTGAAGATAAAGTGAAGCCTCCTAGCACCTTCCTCTTCAGAGCAGAGCACACCAGGCTTTCCATCCCACTCCACAAGCTCATTGCCAACTGTCATGGGGCAGCTTTCAAGGAGCAACTCAATTTTCAAATAGCCCAAAGCACAATCACAACCAACCTTACTTCCCACTCATCATCTCAGTGCCTGCTCGTGCCAGCTGCTGGCTGGACACATCCTTTCCCACTCCATCCAGTAACCCTGCCAGTAATTTGCTTGCCACAAAAGCAACATTCTTTCCAGCCTTGCATACAGAGAATAAATCACCATATTGTAGTGCTGCAATTGAAGTTCTCAACCTGTCACTATGATGGCGCTGTAGATAGGACTTAGTGTCCACAAGGCTGTTTGTTGGAGCTGTTAAAGTATCTTCATTATTCTCAACTCTTGCTGTAGCACTTGAATTAAACTTAAGAGCTCAGAGGAGCACACATCAGTGCTCCAACTAATCAATGCAAAGACCTTTGAAATGCAGGCAGTGATACACAAGAAAGTTTAGTGGTCTCAAGGGCTGCTGGTGCAGACACTGAGCAGTTCTTCACCCTTCCTTAGTGCCTTAATCACCTCTTGCTCCCAGCCTCATGGTGGTTATGTCCTCAGCCTTACAAGCAGCACAATAAAAACTGTTCATCCCATTTGGTTTAAGGCCTGCCTACCAGGCATCTGCTTTCATGGAAAGCCCAGAAAAAAGCAGCAGGTTTTTGAGTGTTTCTCCAGAGCAAAACCCAGGGAAGATATTTCCAAGTATCCAGTGCGTGCAAACACATTGGGTGAGAACTTACAAAGCTTGAGCAAGGAGCACAATCTATAGCCTTGGACTCTAAACAATGAGGCTGCTTCACCCCAAGGCAAGCATCCCAGCATACATCTCCAACCTGTTCAAGTGAACCGTGAGCAGGATGCCAAGGTAAACTGGGGAAATGAGAAAAGTTTCAGCCATTCTCTCCAGACGGAAATAACTCAGCATTTCTCTCCGTCTAGTGCAGTGTGTCAAGAGTCCTGACTATTTTAATCAATCTTGCTGGATTTGGACTGTGGTTCCTTGGCTTTTCACATGTAATTAACAACGTGCAGATTCTGGTAAATGATTTCAAATAAATCCTTAGACAGCAGCTCTAGAAAGTCACATAGTGTGGTATTTGAAAGCCTAGGTTGAGACCATTACTCGGAGCGGTAGTTGGCTCACTGTAGACCACAAGCCTGCATAATGATACCGTATCGGTTTTCCTGCTGCAGAGCAGAGCCCCAGGAATTGTGCTGTAGTCTACAGATGGGTCATACCAAGGTGAATTCTACAACAGACTTATCAGAAGCGAGAAGGTGAAATTTAAGCTTTTCCATTTCTCAGCCATCAGAAGGCAGCAGTAGATGCCAGTGAACCACAGCACGCACACTACTTATGTGGAAGTATTAACCACTTCATCCCCAAAGTCCTGTACCCAAAGACAGGTTGGTTTTTTTTTTCCTCAAAAACCATCTCCTTACACCTCCCAAGCCCAGATCTGACAGGTGACAGAGGTATAGCCTGGAAACCTTCCTTGGCAGTCTTTTTAGGCAAAAGTCTTTTTCCATTGCCTTGCCCAAACTCCCAGCAGTGACATGCTGTGGGAACAATCACAGGCATCACATACATCCTAAAGCAGCAAGGAATGTGCCAAAAACTCCTAAGTCAGGCTGTGAGACTGATCCCACACCTCCCAGACAAGCTGTAACATCTTACACCGTTATCTGCTTTTCATCCAAACCTAAGCACTTTAATGCACATTTAAGGTCTGCCAAATCCTTTGAAATTGATTGCCAAATCCTCCTTGCTTTTGTTCTACTGCACAGAGTTTAAGTTGTCCATGTGATGCTTTAGAAGCTCAGTTATTTTCCACTAGAATGTAATTAAGTACAATAATAATTAGACAATTGCAAGCTGAACTACAGCTAACCTGTGATAACAGGTTGGTTGTACAGCAACGATACGAGCATAGCTCAGAGCCAAGCAATTGTGATAACGCCACACCTATTGCAACACATGAGAAATGAAGCACTTGCCAGTTCCACAGAGTTTGTAACATCCTTTTCTGTCCGTCTCAAATCACATAAGAGCATCCTCACACAAAACCTCCTGGTATCAGGACATGCTCCGTGGTTTGTAGTGCAGCTGGGGCGGATGGGCCACAGTATCTGCTTCAGAAACTGTTTTTCAAGTGTTACCGTTTGTTGGCAAATAGATAAAGTCTGAGCCACAAACAGGTGAGGCACAGCTGGTTTCTACAGAGTTACTAAAATATTTCCAAGCAGCGTGCCAGGAACTGCAGGAGTTGTTAACACAGCGATTAAAGCAGGTAGCTGTACCTGGCAGAGCTGCTTAGCTCAAGCACGGAGCACATGATTCCCACCTGGAACTTGTGATTACAGGGACTGCACAAACACGACTTGGACACAACAGCAAAGGGCTGGAAGGGCTCAAACCCATCCCCTCACACCATAGCTCTGCTTCGCTCTCTCCCAGAGCACCAGGGTCAGCAGCAGGAAAGAGAGCCAGGAGCAGGCTGCCCCAATTCAGAAGAGACAGCCAGCCCACCTTTTGAATCCTGAGAGCCTTTTTACACTCGATCAATGCTTTTTTTGATGGCCTCAAGAGGAAAAAAAAAATAAAAACATGGTGAAACCCACCACACTTACCTGAGAGCCCATGATCTCAGTGCACAGCACTGGTGCATTCAGCGTTGCGTCTCTCCAGTCAAGTCAAGCCTGTTTCTCCTTGGGGTGAGGATAGTGTCCTACAGGAGAGCTAAGAACAGCCTTGGCCTCCACCCTCAGCCGCCTCTATGGCTCCTCAATAGCTGCACAAGCCACCCACATGATAATGGCTGGATTCTGCTCTATTACCTGGTGCCACACAGCCATACTCTTCCTTGGTAGTCTCCAGACTCACAGTCCCACATCCATCCTTATCACAGCTCATAGGATGCCCTGAGCAAATAATTCAGTCACAAAGCCAAGCTTTACCTCTACTCAGCATAATAACCATTATTTCAGCTCCAAGAGGAACACCTTGCAGCTGCCCACTTCCTCATGGCCCCACCACAGAGGGGCTACAAAAAACCCAAGATGGCCTCTACAAGCACTACAGCCACAGAAACTACACAGAAACTTTACAATAAAATTCTTAATTTAAATTCAGAAAAAGATACAAAGAGAAGAAAAAAAACTCCCTGCTACTTCACCCTCCATTTGTAAGCAAGGAAAAGGAAGAGCAGCCCCACCCAGGACCACCCACACCCAGCTGATGACACTCAGTCAGTCAGGGCTGCTAAGAGGCTTCAGCTGGGGAGAACATGAGTCCCACCAGGGACAAGGCTCAGCTGATGCCCCTGTGAGGAACAGGACACCCCCCCCCTTCCCTGTGACAGTTAAAATCCCAGTATTGAAAAGAAATGTGAACTGAGATTAGTCTTGACATTTCTGGGTCTTGTAATCACAGTGGGTGACAAAAGCAAATTCTGGATCAGAGCCTTTCCCCGAGCAATTTAAACACATCTATTTTAAGGAAAGACTGAGTTAAACAAAGGGGTGACAGCCTGTACGTTGAAAGCCACAGGATGTGGTGTCCTGGGATTATATTATAATCAGGCAGTCCAAGTAGCTTCCAAAATACAGGCTTTTTTGGAAATCAGGGTGAAAAAGCACTGCCACTGCACAGCTCACTGCCCCTCACATTGCCCACAAGTCCTTGTTCCCTCCTGTGCCGCAGAGAGGCACCGCCGGCCAAAATCACTTGACCCTTTCGCAGGCTGAACGCTCAGTTCAGAAAGAGGAAATAATCAGGCAGGAAGGGAAAATTAAACCATTCAGTGGAAAAAGGAGGGGAATGGTTTCTCATTCATCTGCCTATGCTGGCACCTTGTCAAAGGACTGTTACTGGGAAACTGTGGTGAAACCAGGGACTCCTGCGTAGAGGAGGCCGTGTTTCCCCTGCTTGAGGCTCAGCGACTCCCGCAAGCTATCCCACAGCAACAGGAGACGGACTCGAGGTGAAACTTGACTTTTTGGTGTGTTTCCCGGTCAGGTCCGTTCATGCCTCCCCGGCAGCAAATCCAGCTGCACCAGCAGAGACATGAGGCCACAGCGCAAGGAGGTTTCTCCTTTTCCAGCTTGGCCGGACCCCTGCACACTCTGCACAGCCTGGTGGCACCAGCGCTGTGCCAGCTGCCGCTGAAGCCTGAGCCATGAGAAACAGCAACACCAAAGGGAAAAGCAACTTTCCGCAGCACTCCTGCTTCTGCTCCAGGGGCTGTGACAGACACCTGAGTGTGTGCTGCACCAGCCATGGGGGCTGCAGGGGGCTCAGGGAGGAGAGAAGGTGGCCTGTCTGTGCTGGACACAGCTGGTCCAGATGGCTCTGGCTGGTTCCAGGTGGCTCCAATGGCCTCCTTGCAGGGCACAGCTGAGCCCATCAGTGATGGTGGTGATGGTGGTGGTGGGGGGGGCCTCTGGGGAAATGTATTTAAGAAAGGGCAAAATGCCATGTGGAAAAAGGTGTGAGATAAGGTCCTGAGAGCAGCGTGGTCAGGGAGGAGGAAGTGGCTGAGGTAAGAGAGCAGATACTTCTTGAGAGCCTCTGGCAAATTCCCTCCCAGAGCAGATATCCACCTCTAGGACTAATATTAATTAGCAATAAAATAATTTTCTCAAGTCAAATCTGTTTTACTTATGATGGTAACCGGTGAGTGATCTCTTGTGTTTACCTCATCCCATGGGCTGTTTCTCTGACTTTCTCCCCAGCCCTGTCGAGGAGGGCGAACGAGAGCGGCTGGCTGGCAGCAGCCGAGGTCAGCTGGCTCCGCCTCTCCGAGGAGCGTGTGGAACGGCTGTAAGTCGCCGGGGCTGGGGGCCGCAGGGCTGTGCTGAGCCGCTGAGCGCGGGGTTGTTGTGAATTCCTTTTTCCCTGGAGGGATCTTGACGGGAGGGTCAGAGCTCGGCTGCTCTCCCTCGAGACATTAATATGAGTGCAATGGAGCTGTAGGTGTTAGTGTAGTAAATTCCCTCGCCCGTCCTCTGCCGTTGGCCGGCTCGCAGCTCCCTGGCTGGAGCAGCTGCAGCGCGGCTCACGCCGAGGAGCCCCGGCTGTTCCTCAGGTCCCACTGGCAACCAGCGGCCTCAGTGTGGCTCTTCAGAAAAGCCCTCCAAGGGTCCTTAGTTCTCTCAGGTGTGTTCATAATCCTGTAGCCTTTGCAAGTGGCAGCCCCTGCCGCGTTGGGCGTGGTCTGAGTTACACAGCCCCTTGTTGATGCTCCTGTGTGGTCCTGTGCAGATTCAGCCCATATTTGGTGTCCCTGGCTTATCAGTTTTGATTGTTTCAACAATGCTACCAGTCTCTGGAGCTTATCGCTTCTCTTTTCACACGCTGCCTCTCAGCACACACTTTCCCTCGTTGGCCTGCTGTTTTCTGGAACAGTTTCTGTCTGCACTCATCAGTATCAGCATTACTGTTCCCGTAAGCTCACACCACTGGGGGCTTTAGAGAGAGAGTGGACATCTTCAGCAGACAGGCAGGTCAGACTTCTCTTCCACTGTTTTCACAGTCAAGTTTGTTCAGGTACATCTGTAAATGTGCAGCCAGGGCAGCAGTTTCAACCCTCAGGCTGGGAGGGTGACTGCGTAACTTTAAATTTCCTTTCAGATGGAGTAATTATGGTACTAACGATGTAGAGCAACTCCATGGTGGACCCTGCAGGTCTTACCTTCTGTTCCATTTAGCCAGCCACTGAAATTCCATGTTTCCATTCTTGCAGAGTTGTCCTCTGCTTCTCAGCTGTTTTTCTTGAGTCCCTGTGGATGGGATACAGCAATCTGGGAGTGTCTTGGCAGCATCTGAACAGTTGTATGATATATCATGGCTTAGGCTGTATGTCTCTCTAGCAGGCTGCTGTAGCCTATGGACAGATGTCTGTGGTGCTGACTGAAGACAACTAGTTGTGGTCGGTGAAATCTTCAGCTGGTACTGCTAGATCTAGAGGATGGATGGATCCAGGCAGATGTGAAAGGCCTTACCCTGTAAAAATGCCTCCTGGACAGTTGCTGCCTTTTGATACTTTCCTGAGCTGCTTGTATTGCTACAATAGAAGTTGATTTAGGACATGCCAGTAATAACAAACTAATCTTTAACCTCAGGGGGAATCTGGTGAAAGCTGAGTGGAAGCCAGGACAGGGCATCGCAGAGCTACAGTCCCCTGCGGTGAGTCTGCTGCGGAGCGTGCTCAGTGCCATCGTCTCCTGCTGGCCTTTGCAGATTCCTTAATTTGCTGCTTGAAATGGGAGAGAGCCTGGTTGGCAGCAGGGAACCGCCAGAGCCCATCAGGGATTTGTGCTTCTGTTCCAGGGGAAGTTCTGGCACACCATGGGATTCAGCGAGCGCGGCAAACAGTGCCTGCTGCCCGAGGAAGCGCTGTACCTGCTGGAGTGTGTAAGTCGGATAGCTGTGTGTGGATGGGGGAATGGGGTCCTTTCTGAGTGACTGGAGGAGCTGTAGCAGCTTTAGACTGAAATCACTTGACTTGTGCTGGTCGCTGTTGCAGTTTGAGCAGCTAAGTGCTTGGTTCTCAAGGAATTGTCTTTTACCTGTTGCTGATGGTGTCCTTTAGCTGTTGCTGATGGAGCTCCTTTGTCTCCAGGCCATGGGTTGTGATGTTAAACTCCAAAGAGGCCTCTGTGTCATGGACAGCGAGTTAGTTGGATCAGTGGCCAGTTTATTCAGCTGGTATCGTGTTTAACCCTCTCCTACAACAGAGATTAGAAGAGTTTTAGCTGATCTGTAATTCTGTTAGTACAGCAGTAATGTCAGCCCCCTCTCACCAAAGCAAAAGAAGCATGAGGAGCACGTGAAAGTTTTCTGTGATCTCCACTTTATTGCTCCAGGGGTGATGAAACATATTTATCTATCAGTTACTTCTTTACTGAAATCTGTAGGTATAGGGACTTCCATGGTCCAGGAAAAACTCACTGTTGTGGGAATTCCTGGAAATGAGAACAAACCATTATCTTCTGTTACTTGCAGGAGTTAATTGGAATAAAAAGTCTGATATTGAGAAATCCTTTTCCTCAGAACTGGTATACAGTTAATGAGGACATCGGAGACTGGTCAGTGCCCTCTCTGTCCTAAGTTGGCTTCCTCCCTTCTCCCCAGCGTATCTTACATAGTTGGCATTGGCAGGGTTCATAAGTTCATTAGCACAGTTTTTCTGTGCTTCTCTAAGAAGCTGACAGGAATTAATGAAACTCTATCCAGCTTGGTAGGGCCACATTTAGGCACTAAATCAGATCTTTCGGTGTGCGGGGTGTTGGCGTGGGAGGCAGTTCTGTAACAGCCAGCGCTCTACGAGCTTTACACTTAAGCAGAGCTCTTTGGCGTTGCTACTTGGCATCTCTTCCCACTATATATGGCAGAAAGAAATTTAAATGTGGCAGACAGAGGGGTGAAACCAGGTTGCTTTCAATGCTCCTCTGCTTGCAGAAATGATGATTTGGGCTCAGTTGGATTTCTTTGCTGTAGAGAGTTGGGTTTGTTAAAATTTTTTTGTCTCTCCGCAGAAGCCTGTTACCAGTAGAGCAGGTGCACTGATCTACAGCAGAACTTTTTTCCCTAAGCAAAAGTTAATCAGATTATGGGCATCTGATGCCATCACTTAAATCCTAACTGCAAGAGTAGGGCTTTTTTTACCTCTGGCATTCTGACAAACAATAGATTTTAAACAAAAAAATGATGAAAATTAAAATTGTTTAGTCAGTTGCTGAGTACAAAATCTCTCCCCAGAAGCAGAAAAGACCAGTTAGATGCCTTCAGCACATCCCATGGGAGAGGTGTGATTCCTAGTGTTTTGTTTCCTTTGTTTATGAGTAAACAAATTATTAAAAATAGATATAAAAAGAGGTGTAGCTTAAAACTGCCTCCTGGGGAGTTTACCTGTGGGATCACTGGGGCTGCTGTAAAGGCTTTTGAGGAGCCACCAGTTCCTCTGCTCCAGCTCTCTCAGTTGTGCTGGTCCTAAATGTTTTTGTAGTTGTGCTGTGCCCTGAATTGCTGAGATCATCAAAGATAAAGAAAGAAAATTACCTCCCAAAGCAATGATGATTTTAACAATTGACTGTCATGTTCCCAGCTGCATCCTCCAAAGAGATGCGGCGCTGGGGCAGGAGCCGACAGCTGCGGTTGGGAACTTCTTACCTGCCTGCTAAAACCAGGGCATGGGGGGAACTGGGCATATGAGGGGGACTGTGAGCAGTCCAGGTGGCACATGGGGAGACAAGAATATCATGTCAAAGAGGGTGCTGAGGCTGGTGGGAAGAGACTAGTATGAGCTTGCATGGATTTGTTCCCTCTGATTCTCTAAACACCAAGCTTTTGCCCTGCAGGGCTCTGTTCAGCTCTTCTACAGGGACCTGCCCTTGTCAATCCAGGAAGCCTACGAGATCCTGCTGTCCCAGGAGGCACTGAGCCTGCCACATTACCAGGTGTGTTGGCACCTCCAGCTATTGCAGGGAGGCCGAAGGCAGGGAGCCCAGCCTCTGCCACACAGCCTCTTCCAGTGGCCGAGAGCAGAGCAGTTCAGTTAGGGTGGGAAGGGGACTCATTCATAGTTTTTCCCACTCACCTTCTTCTTGGTGATCAGTTCCTGTTTCCCCACCTTTGTTTTGGGTCTACCCCTGCTGTTTTCTCCTCTGCCAGTGCCACACTATGTTTACCCAGTCGTAGCAGAACTGAAGTAAATTGTTTGGGTTTAGGGTAGTCATTTAACCCTCTTGCTTTCCTTTGCTCTAAGGTGTTCAGCCACTTGAAGCAACTGGGTTATATTGTACTGAGATTCGACCCCAGGTAACCAGCTTTTTCTTTTCACGCTGCTTTCTCCTTTCTGAAGGCTCTGAGCAGCTCTATGCCCACTGCATGGCCCCAGTGGAATGGCAGAGAAGAAGACTTTGACCCTGCATTCCATTTCTTGGGAGGATTAAAGGCTAAAAGTGGCGCTCTACCCTTCCTTGCTCCTCCCTCTTGAGGAGGTGATTTGGAACATGAAATGGGGCATGAACTGAGGACCATTCTGGTCTTGCTTGTGGATTTTTGTGCCTGGAAGAGAAGGTTTTTGTTGCTGTATTCTGGGGGCTGAGAAAGAAGGGTAGTTTAGCTGTCAGCATCTGCGTTGGTGTCTCCTTACAGTACTGTCCTGTCTCCCTACGAGAGGCAACTGAACCTGGAAAGTCACTGCCAGAGCTCTGAGAAACATCCTCGCAAGAGGAGGAGGAGCTCCAGCCCCCGGTAAGGATGTGACCCAAACCCTTCTTCCACCTTCTCCCAGGCTCTGCAACATCCTCAGCCCTTCGTGGTGTGAGTGACCGGTCTGGCACCGCTGCCCTTGCTTGTCCCAAAGCAGTGCCGTGCTTTTCCTGAACTCTGCGGCATCGCTTTTCTCACAGCTGTACTTCATGCAGAGCTAACAGGGGCAAAATGCCCCCAAGCCTCCCAGCTGCAGTGGTGAGATGCCAAAATGGAAGTGTCGAGAGATCAGTGCGGAAGGAACACATGACAGATGTCTCCTCTTGCTCTATTTTAGAGGGAGTGCAGGCCCCACAGGGCGCATCTTGCGCTTACCCACCCCCTCAGTACAGCAGAGGGCACAGTTGGGTCCTAGGCCTTGCACACAGCTTCTAGATGTTGCCAAATTCAAAGGTGACAGAATTAGTAATTTTATTTCGTTATGACAGTTTCCAGTAGGTGGCGTTATCCCTTAAGAAACGGGGAAGATGAAACTGGTCTCCAAGTCCTTTCCTGTTAACAAGTAACTCAGTGCTTGGGGGAGTTACCAAGTTTTAGGAATTGGGTGATAAAACTGGTGGTTTAAGAATTGACCCATCTTCTCTGGGACCTGGGACTGAATCTTCTACCAGTAAGAGGTGCTGGCAGGAAGGTTTCTGTCTGGCCTGTGCTGATTTGGCAGAAGTCCCATCATGTTTGCATGGAGGTGTTTGGGTCGATAGATGGGGCGTGTGGAGGCTGCCTGGCAGGTTGGGAGTGTGTGTCTGAACAAATCAAGGCTGAGCCTTCTCCTGGGCGTTGAAGTCAAACCTCGTGCAGGATTACTGAGAAGTTTTATCCTGCCTTTGTAATTCACTGCTTGTTTTGGCCTGCTTTTTTCCCTTCTCGTTTTGTCACACAAGTAAACGCCCTCCTTCTAGCCAAGAGGTTTTTGTCGAGGGTTTGCAGACCTTTCTGGGAGTTGCTGCCGTGGTTTTCGTCCTTCCCTCAGGCTTGGCAGTCTGTGTTCTTCCTGTTAGCAAGAAGGAGGCAGAATTCAAAGGGAATAAAGTTTCACCGCACATTCCCTGTCTTTTATGCTGCTGCTTTTGTCTTTAGGCCGCATGAGAAGAAACATAAGGTATCTGAGGATCTTCCAGAAGCTGAAAGGACTACCAAAAAGGCTGGAGATGACTGTGGAAACTCCAGCTGCCTTCCCATGGACAGAAAGCCCTTGTCAGAGCAGCCAAAGGAAACAGATGCTGGCAATGGAAAGGGAGAGTCAAACCCAGTTCCTCTTGATACCGGACTAAAGGACTCCCTGAACCCTTCCAGTAACCAGGCTGGAGACCACAAGGAGAACAGCACCGGCACTCGTGCACCCTGCTGGGATTTTACCACCATTATCTTGCCAAACGTGGCCCCAGACCAGCCGTGCACACATCTACCCTCACCTGACAACAGGCTCCTGCCAGAGAACGTGCCGGGGAGGGAGGTTGATGCAGCTTGCTGGTGCGCACGCATCAATCAGAAACAGGAGAGGCTGTCACGGAAGGAACGGGAGCAGCGAGAGAGGGAGAGCAGGTACAAGAGCAGTGTCAATGCTGACCAGGAGGTGAGGCGCTGCTCCAACTGGCGGGAGTACAAAGCCCTTTTGGAGCAGAGGAGCCAGCAGAGAGTTTGGAGACGACCGCCACATCTCTGGGACCAAGCTGTCACGCCGCTTCTGCGGCCAGATGAAGCCACATCATCAGGTAGTGGCTCTGGGAACTCGGTGGGGAGAATGGGTTCCTTCGTCAACTCTGTGAAACGTTGCCTGCAACAACAACAACAGCAAAAGGGGTGACATAGAGAAGCTGAATATCAGTTTAGGGGCCAGTACCTTCAGGAGGAGAATCTCATTGGAAGGCTGAGGCAAAGCAGGCAGAGCAGCCCAGCCATGCCCATAAGGAGAGAGAAGGAAGTTTGTCTTCTGCTTTTCCATCTCTTTATAGCTCAAGTGCCAGGATAAACAGGACCTTGGGAGGTCTTCTAATCGATTCCCCATGTCCTACTGTATTGCAGCCCTTTCTGCTGGGCTGTCAGACGCGTGGAGTCGGGGCCAGCCTGACGCAGAGCTATTGCACGGTTCTCTGGGTGTGTGCTGGGAGGAGATGAGGAAGTTGATGTCTTTGAAGTAGCCAGTGGTGACTGTGTGGTGCTGCCAGCCATTGTCGGAGGAGGAAGACTTGTTGGGTGGTGGTGGAGTGTTTGGAGTGCCCTGGGAGAGAAATATCTGGTCTGATCCTTTCCTGTTCCTTCTCTCTCCAGCTGCGCTTCTCCAGCAGATCAGTGTGCTGCAGCCCTCCCACATCCTGGACGGAGCCTCCCGGTTAGTATCCAGCTGCCAGCTCGTAGCTGTCAGAGAATGGGGATGTCTTGTGACTCTCCCTGCTTGTGAGGTCTGTGAGATGCTCGCAGCAGTGGTTTGGGAGCTGCCATCTGGGATACTGAGAGAATCCAGTGCTCTGCTCCATGACACTGTTGCATCTGTAGTGAGGGGCTGACGTTTCTGTTAGTACCAGGTCCTGCAGCAGCAGAGCTGGGGTGTTCCAGGCCAGTTAAAACATGGGGGTCATTCTTTTTTTCTTGCTGTTCCCTCTGCACCCCAGCCAGGTAACGTTCCCCAGGGGTTTGGTTCAGTTTCATCTCTGCCTCACCCCTGGAATGTGCCACCATCCCTGCTGCAGTGGTTGTATAACCTTGGTTTTGGAGCCTTTTGTTTCTGCTCCTGCCTCAAATAGTCTGTGTGGTGTTTGTGTGCAGTCCCTGTAGGCAGAGCAGTGCTTTGCTTCTCTGTCTGTTAGTGGTGCTTCTTGCAAGTGGGTCTGCAGAGAAGGGAATGTGGCAGATGTGGGCCAGAAGCCTGGCCTAGTCTCACCACAGGAAAAATCTGGAACAGTTTCAGGGTCAGTCCTTTGAGGAGTGAAGCCTTTCAAAGGGCCCAGACTAGCCAGGCTGCCGGAGGTTTTGCTCCTTCTTTTCACTGCTTTACCTATACCCTACAAGGTTTCAATCTGATGTGTTCTCTCTTCTGTAGGCTGCAGGAGGACCCAGAGGGCATGAAGATAGACTTCAATGTGTATCCAGCAGATGCTGTGGCCAAGTTTAAGAAGACAAACCCTGGGAAGCCCTGTGTCAGGATGTGTGTTCGGAGGTATCTGTGGGTCTTATGCAGTGTTCTGAAACAGAGCAGTTGCAGTTTGGAAATGAAGTCTTAATGATCTGTAAATGACCCGGCATCTTGTGAGCTTTACAGATCATCAGAGTGCCTCCCTTGAGGGTGATCCTGCCCAGAATTCTCTTTTTTTTTTAAATTCAGTTCCTCCTTTGTTGGAGGCTGTGGCTGATGAGTCCCCCAGCACTTGCACTCAGCCCACACTCTTTGGTCATCTGGTTGCTGCTCATGCTCTGAGTGTGACTGAAGTCTGGAATAAGAAACCATGATTATATTTATGCAGTGCTTGTGAAACTCGGGTGGAGCTCAGTTCTTCAGAGAGCTGTATGGTACCTGAATCCTCAGCCAGCGCAGATCTCTGTGGATTTCTGCAGAGATTTACCTTCCCAGAGCTTGCTACAGGATCAGGGCCATGGGTTTAGTATTTTGATCTCTGTCAAATGTAACTTTAAGATCAAGACGAATAGAGAATAGGTGTCCCCTTTCTTGCTGGATCCAGAGTCTGGTACTTAAACTCCATAGGCAGATACAAAGTTCAGGCTCTGCCTCTTCTAATTTTGACGTACACTGAAACCATCCCTCCTCAGCTCTCTGCAGCTGGAGTAACCAGAGCAAGGAGGGTGGTAAATGCAGTTTTACAAGGGTCTGTTGTGAGCAAGTAGGATGATCCTTGCTTTATAAGTACTTTTCCTTTATGAGCAAATGGACTCTGCAGAATTAAAAGGAAGGAAAAGCAGGTCAGCTGTTGATCCCAGCAACCTAAAGATCTTCCCAGCACAAAGGTATTAAGATTGCACTGGGTTGGCAATTTGCCGGTAGCCCTGTGTGCTGCGTCTAATAGGCACAGCACGGAGCAGTGTGCAGTCACCCTTGGTTTTGGCAAAGGATTTGACAGCTCCCAGTTCTCTTAGGGCTGGCAGCCTCCTGCGTTGACTGAAAGGGGTGGGGAGGGTCACTGCCAACTCCTAAGGCCAAAGTGAGCTGTTGTGATCGTTGGCCAGGACAGCTTTGTCTCTGTGTTCTTGCTTTGAGAACAATGGGAATTTTTTTCTCTCAGCAGCTTTGACGAGCAGATTCCGTCCCTTCGGGCTTTGAAGCAGGTTACGTATCAGAGTGGGGACGTCCCGGTGGTCTTTGCGCTGGTGGATCACGGAGACATTGCCTTTTATTCGCTAAAGGAATTCAAGCTGCCGGTTGATGTTAATCACTGAAGTTGCTGTCACTTGCAGAGTGGTATGGGCTGAAGGGAAGAGCTTTACTCAGGATTTGTTTTCTTGATTAATGAAATATTACAGAAAATAGAGCCTGTGATAACTGGAACTGCTTTATTTGGCGTTACAGACTTCACCCAACCAGATGGCTCGGGCATAATAGCAAAATTTCCAGCAAACAAGCGTGTATGGCTTAGCTGGGCGTTCCTGGACTGGAATACACACTGCTTTGTTCTTGAAGCCGCTGGTTCTCCAGCTTTCTCATCTTGTGGACCACTAATCTGCCTTTTCTGTGTCATCTTTGGCTGATCTGTGGACCACTAGAAAACACTTTGCTGGTGATCCTCTTGTCACATGTTAAGAATCACTGTGCTACACCAATCGAATGGTTGGAGAGCTGTTGAGGTCAATCAGGGACAGAATAAGCTGATCAGATCAGTGGTGGTGTCCTCAGCCTCTGTCATTCAGCTACGCCAACAACTGTCAGATCAGATTCTGATCTGAAAAACGGCACAGCCATAAAACTCAGACACCCAGAATAAAGTTTCCAGGCATTTGAGAGCAGCAAACTGTGCCTCGAACACTATTTCATCATCTGGAGGTCACAGAAAGCCGCAGAGCATTGCAGATGGCACCCCAGCCTCACGCTGTAGCAGCTGTGCCGAGTTGCGTTTTGGCCATGCAGCATATACCCTATGAAAGTTTGCCCACTGCTATCAGCACGCTGGATCTGGTAGTCTCACCAGGGCCGTCCTGCAGCCCTCTCTGTTTCAGCCTGACCACCTCTTTCCTGGCTGTGGATCCTTGTCTTTTCCCCTTGCAAGTAAGAGATTCCTGAGTAAAGAAAGAAGCTACAAATTCCTCATGAGCCTTCCAGTCTGTGGCTGGTGTGTCCAAACTGAGGACATCACTACTTTCCCTTGGGAGCTTTCCACCAGCATATCCAGGTACTAAATTTGCTTTAGCCTTTCTGCAAAAGTAGCAGTGCCAGAAAGTCTTCTCAGTGGATGGAAGTGTACTGAGCACGGCTGTGTTTGGTATCAAGGTATTTGAGAGCTGTTAACAGCAGCTGGTTTAGAGGCATTTTATTTGGTAATTTTTTAGTTCCCTTTGGAGATGAGAGAAGACTAAATAATAAAAAAGCCTTTTCCAACAGCGTGAGTTCCTCAGTGTGGTTCTTAATTCCTTCAGAAATGTTACTAAGTTATGCAGAGGGACACAGTATGAAAGAGGCTACTGGGACCCTAGTGGCACCAGCTGGTGAATGCCTGCTCATGGTCCTACAACCCTGTGGCTGCGTAACCTGCTCCTACGCACGTCTGTGTTTGGATCCCTCCGTTCCCTGGCAGGACAGCGTGACTCGGACCCTGGAGGAGTCCCTACGTTCGCGTGCAGCTCTGGTCAGCACACGACATCTTGCCGTCTTCCTCCTGCGTGGTCAGAGGTGTCGCAGCCCAAGGTGGCAGGGACCTGCTGCAAGCGCTGTGCTGTCCTGTGTCCACACCCCTCTTATCAGATGCTGGAAGTCAGCAGGGCTTTAAGGGTCTGACAGCTCCTCCCACACGCCCTCCCCTTCCTCTTCCTCCTTTGAGCACTGCTTTTGCTCTGATAGTCCTCTTCAAACGCTGGGGTTGGCAGCTCCTGTCTGTGCCCTCAGCATTCTCCCAGACGGTTTTGCAGATTAAAGGCAGTGGGAAGAGAGTTTCTAAGAACAGGCGTAGCCAGAAGAGCTCCGGTCTGACCCACGGGGCTCACGTTTGTCCTGGAATTAGGTCAAAGTCACTCCTGTTGATTTCAATCAGTCTCATCTGCTTATGCCAAGTTGGAATTGTATCGATGAACTCTACGAGAGCCACCCAGTGAGTTTCGCTGGGGCAGAGACTCCCTGATTCAGCACAAAACAATTACAATTTAATAACCACTGCAGGGAGGATTGAGAAACTGTGGCTGACTTGCTCAGCACCACAACATCTGACGGTGCTTTTACCAGGATGGGATTTTGATGCAGATTGATACAACTGCTTCATTTTGACCTGCAATGCGGATTTGCTGGATGTTGCAAGAAGATAACGGGGATGAATATTTTAACTGGAAAATAGCACTTTTGGAAGCTTGGCCAAAAGGTTGATTGTTACTGGCCCCTTGTCAGAGATATTTTCAAGCTCTTGCACCGATGCAGAGAGGTTGGCAGACCTTGGGCTGCCATTGTACTCCGCGTAATGACTGATTCCTCGGCCAGCTGTTGTCCCTGCAGCAGGACGCTGGCCTCTCTGCACCCGGGCTGTGCAGCGAGACAGCGGCAGCTGCGGGGCTCTCTCCCGCTAAGGCCTCCACTTTCTGTTCAGCTTTTTCATCTCTCTCGCAGGAGCGTTGGCAGCTTCTCTCGTCCCGGGCTGGTGGACGGGCAGAGCCGGGAGCAGGGGGCCGGTGCTCGGGGGCCGCCTTTCCCAGGGGGCGCCTTCTGATTGGCTCCGAGCGCGCGAGCTGCTGAATTATTCATGACCGCTCCCCATGAAAGGAAGCCGGGGCATCGGCTCAGCTGAATTAACATGCGGGGCTCCGCCCCAGGGGGCCGTTCCGTGCGCG